>CM076575.1:930267646-930533774 GCA_034641835.2 Pinus albicaulis | reverse complement strand
GTAAGTCCAAACAACCTATAAAAAGGGAAAACCTTCTTTTTCCATGGGAAATAATTTACCTTTCCTTTTTCAAGACAATCTAAATCACAAAAAATATGAACTATACTGCACACATTCTTGGATAATGTGAAAGTGGAAAAGGAATACCCCACACAAGTGATGCACACATGTACATTTGAATGCTAATAGATTTTTGTAGTTGAAATGCAAACGCTAATAGATTTTTGTAGTTGAAATGCAATGCTTGTTTTCATTTAAATGTAGGGTTTTTAAAGCACGGAGAAATAATGGCTGCCAAATTAATAAGCGTTTCTTTGGGAAAATTTTAAATCTTGTATTGGGTGATGAAGATAATAGAGGGTATTGAATCTTGATTCTTGACATCTAGAGAGAACCCTACAGCCTAACACAATCCAATGGAATTGACCAAAAAACCCAAATAGAGTCAACCCTACTATAGGAGGAAGGGCCTGCAGTAAGAACTTACCATTTTGCAAGAGCTGAGGGCGAATGTTGTTCTGCAAGAGCCGAGGGCGAACGCTGAGGGCGAATGCTGAGGGCAAATGCTGTTCTGCAAGAGCTGAGGGCGAACGCTGAGGGCGAATGCTGAGGGAAAATGCTATTCTGCAAGAGCTGAGGGCGAATGTAGGGCGAATGCTATTCTGAAAGAGCTGAGGGCGAATCCAGGGCGAATGCTGTTCTGCAAGAGCTCAGGGCGAATTCTGAGGGCGAATGTTGTTCTGCAAGAGCTGAGGGCGAATGCTGAGGGCGAATGCTGTTCTGCAAGAGAGGAGGGCGAATGCGCGCGTGATATCAGACGTTAATGTAGCACACATGTACATTTGAACACTAATAGATTTTTGTAGTTGAAATGCAATGCTTGTTTTCATTTAAATGTAGGGTTTTTAAAGCAGGGAGAAATAATGGCTGCCAAATTAATAAGCATTTCTTTGGGAAAAATTTAAATTTTGTATTGGGTGATGAAGATAATAGAGGGTATTGAATCTTGATTCTTGACATCTACAGAGAACCCTACAGCCTAACACAATCCAATGCAATTGACCAAAAAAACCCAAATAGAGTCAACCCTACTATAGGAGGAAGGGCCTGCAGTAAGAACTTACCATTTTGCAAGAGCTGAGGGCGAACGCTGAGGGCGAATGCTGAGGGAAAATGATGTTCTGCAAGAGCTGAGCGTGAATGCTGAGGGAAAATGTTGTTCTGCAAGAACGGAGGGCGAATGCGCGCATGATATCAGACGTTAATGTATCTATTGCGACGAATACGAAACAATAAAATCATTTTTATGTAGCGCGTATATAAGTTTCGAATTTTTATGTAGCGCGCATATAAGCTTCGTATTTTTATGTACCGCGCATGTAAGTGTCGTTATACCGACGGCGGAAAAGGCGTCGCTATTACGACGGGTGCCTCCAAACGTCGCAATGGCAACACCTAGACATTGTGTCGCAGTTGCGACGTTTGGAGTCGTCTCAATAGTGACGCTTTGGGCCATGGTGTCGCAATTGCGACGTCGTCCTCCAAACGTCCCAATTGCAACACGTTTTTAAGTGTCGGTATTGCGACACTTTTCTATAGACGTCGGTATAGCGACGGCTTCGGGCGGGATGGAAAAAATTTGGGAAAATTTCCGACATTTGGTCAAAAGCGTCAAAACCAAGTGTCGGAATTTCCGCCAAATGTAGTAGTGGTTGACGGTAGCCTAATAATTGGCTATGTGTTTGTCCAATTTTTCCTAGGTCAGTGTGAAGCAATTGGTATAGTGTATGAGGTTGTGGTGATCACAATACATTGTATTGTTTCATGATTCCTTGGTTGATTATACAATAAAGATGGAGGGGTTTTGAGAAATTGCGTTCCCCATGAATATATGGTGTTGTGTGTTGACTTACTTCTTTCTCTTACTTGCATGTGATTGAGTGATCGAAATTTATATTCTGCAAATATTATAGAAGGATTCAGTATCTTGTTTTAGTACATTACATGATCAGATTGAGTTCATTGATATAATTTCTACATGGTATTATAGTTGTGTTAGAGATTTTATACAGTTTTGAATTGACTTTATGTGTTCATTATTAGTGAACATAAATTACTTAATATAATTTTGCCACTAAATTTTAAAAAATATCATACAATGTACATGTTCATTTAATATGAAAACAAAAAAATTACATATGTTAATTATAACACTAAATAATATCAAGTACAACTATAAATAATTTCAACCACATAAATTATATTATATGAAATATTAAGTATTACAATATGAGTTTCCAACTTATTTTTGGTTGGACTACAATTTACAGATGAAATATTGTTTCATCACTTCAAAATATTATCATTGTGTGTCAAGACATTGCAAGTGAATTCACCAACACTAAGGACTTGACCATCAATATGTATGTGTGTGTGTCATGCGGGATCTTAGCTTTAAGAATATCAGTAGATCAATTCTCTTCTCCCTCTTTCTACATTTGTTTCTCGAGTGTTATTGTCCTCCTCTTTCTTCAATTCCTATTTCTTACCATCAATACTGAGTTCCTCTTCTGAAAATGAAAAAAATAAAAGACAATGCAAAGTATAAGATATGAAAGACAATGAAAACTGGAATATAAACTAAATTAGACTATAAAATATTAATATGACATATACCTCAACATCAACAATGTCAATGTCATTTTCCCCATAAAAGAAAGAAACTCGAACAAATTTTCTTTAGTAGGTGATAGTGGCCACTATTGTTGGAAATACTAAGAGGGGGGGTGAATTAGTATTTCTTTCAATTAGAGCATTAGTTAATCTTCAATTATTATCAGTGTTTGTACAATGATAGCAACAAACAAGAGGAACACAAATGCACACAGATTTTAAGGTGGAAACCCACTCCGGGACAAAAACCACCTAATGCTTTTCTAATAATTCTTAATATTCAACTCAAATTGAAAATAAAGCTCCAACTTCCTAGAATCTAGAAAAGCATTCTTCTCCAGCTCCCACTAGATGGATGCTCCAACGCCCGAGATTCTTCAGTAGTCAACTAAACAGATGCCCCAACACCCAATGAGCTACAACTCACCCTAGCACCACCCTACCACCCTATAGAAGAATAAACGAAGAATGGACTCCCGTACCAGGGAAAATGGTCCACTTTACAATGATATAGAATGATGCAGAAGAAGAAGATATATTGTTGGGTATGTGTTATATTCTTTCCTTAATTTCCGGTGGGTAGTCCTCTCCCATGGTTTTGTGCATGGTTTTGCACATGGTTTTGGGGTACGATGGTTTTCGGCCCCCCCGTATTTTTTGTAGATCTAGTCAAGGGAACTACGGTTATGTTCTAATCCAGGATTAATGGATTAGGGTTCATGTATGCTTTGACATGTATATACATGTGTTGTAACACTAAAAGGATTATAATGAAAAATCAAGCTAGTCGTCTCGATTTGGGATCGAGGGGAAAATCTCTGAGTTTATCTATTTTATGTTTTATGCTCTCGCTATTGTTTATTTTCTGTTATAAGATTCGTGTGCAGATAATTTCTATTCAGGGTTAAAACCTACATATACTAGACCATAACCCCAACTTTGACACAACCACCTAATGATGATCCTAGACCTCCCAACACTGCCTCTTCAACCCTTGGCAGATAGACACTAGTACAATTTGTACAATAATGTATTTACAATGACTAAGTACAATGATACCTTTACAATGATTGTATGCAGTGCTGCCCACTTGAAGACTTCATATGATGACCTTATTTCTGCTATTATGCACCTTGATTTCTTCTCTTTTCATGCTACCCTCTACTACACCTTGCTTTTCTTTTCTGCCCTAGAAAGTCTGATCCTTTGCAACCCTTAACAACACATGATCTAGCTTTTTCTTGCCTTTTAGGAGCTCGATATTGAATCTAGTATATCTCTATTATTTTAGATCCCCAATATGTGATTTTTGGTTTTGTAGTAGTCCAATGAGTCTTCTTTCCAATGCTGTTGTGTGTCCGACCAAGAAGAACAAGATCAAGAGAGAGTTGTAGCCAATCTCTCACAATGCCCTAATTATGGACTGTTTCAGCAGATTGCACTTGTACGGAGTGCCACGTGTCACTGTTTCTTCATTTGGCTCTGAAATTGATAGAGAAAAAATTAAAGATTGGGCAATTATCTACCAATTTCACAATTTTAATCCTGTATATCCAAAGAGAGATTGCATAGCGATTTTGTACCAAGGTCAATTTTTTGAGATGAATTTCAGGATCTTTCAAAAACACTGACTTCCATAGATCATATTTCCGAAACTATTGAGCACCTTGATCTGAAATTTTCACAGGAGCTTCCTCAAGATCTTGGCTTCACCTCATAAAAATTTCAGCTTTTGAAAATTTTTATAAAAAAATCTAGAGCAAAAATACCACGATGACCTATTTCAGATGGCGAAATCCCTTGCATAAGGAGGATATGAGGATCACAATTTATATAAATGCTTAGGTTGAGAGGGGCTTCAACAAGTGAATGTGGGAGGGATTTTAGAAGCATAAAAAATATTAATTATGAATTTTCAATGACCCATGCCCCAACCCCATGGGGTTTTAGCCCACTAACTGGGGGTACAAACTTCAAACATGAATATCTCTCAAAACGTGAAGAATTACATGGCGTGCCATATATCAACGAAAACATCTCAACAAGTAGAAACCATCAAAAGCATTATTGACCCATAATATATTAATTTGATAGGTCAAAATTCCAATGCAATATTGGGTTAGCCCCTGGTGCTGCTTGGGTTGACATTAATGACGACATCTGATCAACAACTATGTGGTCAAATGACTTGTATAAAAAAAACAAATAAAATGTCACCATAGAAAATAACGCCTTAGGAACTTAGTATTCAACCTTTTAGAAAATCTTAGGCATAATCAAGCCGACTAAATTACATGCTAAAAAGATCAGGCTATAGATAACTTGTGAAAACAAATGGAAAGAAAAATACAACATATTATAAATAATGTATGACAATTGGCTTGCAAATTGCATCATAGAAGAAAAATTTCTCCTATAAATAACTTCCAATAACTCATTTACAAGTTTCGATAACATCTAATTGCAGAATTATAACCAAACATAGTATATCTCAATTTATCTTTATACAACTCATACAAAATGGGAAGTTCATTCAACTTATACACAACATTAAAAGGACAAACTAATGAAACTAGTATCATTCTCGAACATGATTTATATAGAGAACTCATGCATAATACATATATTTCTCTTTAACACTTCATCATTCAAACACAACATACAAGAAATAATAAAACAAAATATTCATAATTGTCATTGGAAATACTTATCTGTATGAAAATACGCTCATGTGGACTAGCTATGTAGTAGCAGTTTTCCTCCCAACCATATACATCCACTAAAAACACCACCCCAGGCCCTTGCTATGAAACAACAAGCGAAATTACTGTCTATTGGAATTCTCTCTCGTATCTAAAAGACCACCCCAAAATATTGGTGCATGATTTGAGCGAGAGCAATAGCAACAACCACGAATTGCATTGCCAAATTGAACTAGTGCATATTCAAGTGTTAAATTAGCTCATGTAAATGATCAAAACTCAACACAAGATACAAATTTAATAACAACAATATCCCTCTTGGTCTCTCATACACTAACAACTCATCTATGGAACGTCACTCCCAAGCTCAACAATGACATAGAAACATATTTTTGAGAAACAAAACAAGGAATATTGTACACCAACAACGTGGATCCTCATGATACCTATGGCACAACTACAATTGTATCCCTGTCATGATCTTAAGGTGACTACAACTAGCAAACTTCCTACTAGAAGAGCACTCTAAGACTCAAACATCCTAGTAGCTCCTAAAGTATTAAAACATGACCCAAACTATTACATAAAAAGTGACAAGCAAGAGGGAAGATGTGGAGGAGCATAGCGGAAGGAAGAAAAATGTATTCCCCCCTCAAAATTAGCTTCTCCAAGACCAAAAATATATATAAACCAAGGGGTGCATGGAGGTATGCATGTTGGGAGATACCTCAATTTATATTTTGCTTGGACACAATGGAGAGTTCTCAAATTCGATATAATCAAATAGTTATGCTCTATAGTCTTATAGAGATATAACTTGGGTGCAAAAATATTTAATGTTTAGCATGTCATGATCACTGACTTCGGTCCTCGTGGATGTCACTGCTGCCTCTTTTAACTCTGATTCAAATATCTTGAAGTATCTGAAAAAATATATTAGAAAAATGAAAATATTCTTAGTAAAAGAAATTGATGTAATAGTAATATTATACGCTTTACATCAAGGCTACCTCTAAGAAATCTAGATCAACAAGATTTGTGCGACTACCCATAGGCTTTACTACTTTAGCATATTGTGTATATCCTGGACAAATTTTGACAATTTTGGAAAATGCCATCCATACCACTCTCGCACTCTCATTGCATATGTATTAATCTCTTTGTCAAGATCATCAAGCAAACCAATAGCTTGAATGGGAATTATATCCACCTAGAAGGTAGGATATAATAATTTGAAATGGCAGTTAGTATGTGCAGATCAACAAACAACTCATGTTACAACATCATTCGAGTGCAAGAACTTCATCAAAAAAAAGATGTATGGAAAAATACTAAGAGTTTAAGAAAAAAAAAATATCAAGTAGAAAACTATAAATTCCAATGAGAGTATCTATATATGAAATCAAACTTATTAAATATTAAAACATAACCAACAGAGCTAGCCAGAACTTTTGCATACCAAAAAATATAAAACTGAGTATATGTATTACAACAGGCATAACGAAAGCACAAGAGTGTTGAAACATATACAGGTCAATTCCAAGCACAAAATAACACCTACCTTATCTGGACTAAATTTTAGCTTAAAACTTGAAAGGTTATGGGAGAGATCCAAGCTCATAGGAGCTAAATATTGAACTCCAAGATCAGTTATCAGTTCACTCAACTGAGTTTTCACACCCTGCATTAAATCTATAACAACATTGTTGTGTACACATTCAAATTTATGCAACAACATAGAAAATAATTAAGCATCATCCAGGGATATGAAAACCAACATTATATAATAATTATTGCATAATTGTGATAAAAATTTGATTTACAAAAAAATGACTATACATATTCTCCTTTATCGCATTCCTAAGCTTTGAATCATCTCACTGCTAATGTTTCCCCCTCACACTATTTACAAATAAACTTGTGTAAACCCTTGTTGTGTTTGGATTTGCTACCAACAATCAATGTAGCAACACTCAAATCTTCTGTAAGGCTTTCAGCTTGACAACCTGAACAAAATAGAAATTTCAAGGATCTAGACTTTATAAATTTGCATGATGGACAAAAAATATTTAATTTAATTTCAGTTTATCACAAAACGTTACTCAAGAAATATTATTATTTTAACTTCCATGGGAACATTTATAAGAAAAAGTGTGTGTGTTGCTTTTTTGAATCTAGGCATAGATGGTTTATATATGTTTCTTTGTTGATACTATACATAGATTTTATGTATATTTTTTTGTTGACACTCAACATAAATAATTTTTGTATTGATTTGTTGAATATGGCAATAAAAAGTTTTTTTTGTACAAATTTTTCCTTAGTCCGTAACTATTCATGTTAGCAATGTGACATTTAACCAGTGTTGTTGATTTAATATCACAGTCACCTATCACCTGCCTGTAGCTCTTTTAAGTCACTTTGGTTTTGTGGGGTGTGTGTGATAAAGGCTAACAACTAAAAGGAAGGTAAATAATAACAATACTAGAAGAAAAATAAAATGAAAATATCTATCAATACAGTGTAAAAGTAGAAAAAATATAGGGAAAGTATCAAGTATGCAAATGCACATTGTAGATAAGCAAGTCAGGAGTCATGTATGTAAATCTAATACCCCAAATAGAACAAGAACAGAGAGTGCAACAGAATACAAAACAAATTCAATTAATAAAAAAAATATTCATTATTCAACATAAAAACCAATATATTTAAAAATTTGGAATAACATGCAATTAGGGGAATCTTGAGATGTAAAATGGGCCTTCTAAGGAAATTATAAAATAATAGTGGAAATAATAAAGTAAGATTTGATGACATCATTAAATTTTAGATGGAAAAAAGAAAAAATTACTTTTTCAACTCGTATTTTCAACTTATCTCCCAAAGTTTTTACTCAAATTTCAAGTGGGAGCACTCGTTGGATGTAAATTTTAATTCCTCATCAAAGGAGTACCCATGTTGCATATTTTCAATGGACTCTGCTACACGAAAAATGAGAAATACATGAAAAACGTGATTGCAATAACGTTTTTTCATGTATTTCTAATTTTTCGCATAGCAAGGTCCATCGAAAGTATGCAACATGGGTACTCCTTGGATGAGGAATTAAATTTTGCATCCAACGAGTACTCCCGCTTGAAATTTGAGTAAAAACTTTGGGAGATAAGTTGAAAATACGAGTTGAAAAAATAGTTTTATTATTTTATTATTTTTTAATCTTTTTACCCTTTTACTTAAAAAATGGTGAATCATCCCCCATGGTTGACATGATCATCTTGAATCCTATTGGTTCTTATAAAGTTTATTTTGGTTGTACATTTTTCTTAGGAGGCCTATTTTAGACCTCAAAATTCCCCTAATATGATTACCATGTGAAATAAGTAAGAGCTTGGGGAAGCAAACTAGATTCAAGTGATGAGTTGCACACTCTTAAAAAAATACCTGAAACATAGGAGCATTGTTCCATCCAATAGCAAGGATAAATACCTTCTGTAACAAGATATGATAGATGACTCTCCAATGATGATCAATTTTGGGAGAAAATTCTTCATTTATAGTAAAAGACCCAAATCCTAGACCATGGCCAATCCAAATATACACAACATTATAACTGTCATATGATAGAATTGTAAGAGTTCAAAAATTGGTCAACCACATGAATGACATACATGACCTATGTTCTACTAGAAGCACAACAAATACTCATTCCTTGGGGCTTTTAGCCTTGAAACATTACAAGAGACCAAATAATAATTTATATATTTCTCCTCAATAATTACCATGCTTGATTATCTACCCAAATTATACGTAATCAATATTGGTGTTGATTTTTACAAGAGATGAGTTGGTCCAGTGAAAGAGGGAAGATGATATTCCCCCCACTAGGGTTTGAATCCTCAAAAAATTGACATATCTTCCACTCGCAAGCCAGTGAACTCCCATAAGAAGGTATTAATTAGTGAAACCCTTCCTGACCATTAAATCAAGCTAGATGGTTACACGCTCCAATAAAACTGTATGGAAATTCCCACCTCTTAATAGTTGATTAGTGCTCAGCTATGGAACATACTTGTCTTTGTGACTCCATGTACATCAATGTTTTAGTCACTTGAATGATCCTGATAAATAAAATGTCAATATGACTTTAAAATTTATCTCATCTTCCATATTTTAACTTATCGTCAAACTTGTATTTGATCTTCCTTTGAATGGAATACTGGTTATGTTTCCTTACATGCTAGTGTTTCCTAGTTTCCATTTTCGACAAGATTATCTTCCACAATATTTTTTCCTAGTCTTCTATTTGGATTTAATCCCTTCTTCAATATTCATTTTTCCTTTTCCAGAGTTAACTTTATGTGAATGTAAGCTTCCCCAACTTTCCTACAAATCATTTCTCCAATTCTCTTGGTCGTTTCTTTTTTGGTGACCTCCAAAGCTTCTTCATGATGATACCCTTTTCTTTCTTTTCATACACTCCCAACTTCTTACAAATATTTAATCAAGGTAGATAAAATAGATAATATCATCTATTTCAACCAAGCACTCCCAACCTATGCACAACCAATGAGACAACTCAGACTAGTGGTATTTTTTGTTTTCTTCTCTAGCAATAGATTTTGGTTGTCACAAAAGTCCTCCTTTTTCAGTTTTATAATATCATTACTAGCTACAAGGAATAGTTTCACTGCTCCCTCTTTATTGAAATCTCACAAATTCCTTCTTGTTTAATATTATAATAGTGTGTCAAATATCTAGAAATTGACAAACAATATCAATTTCTCTATGTATATGACCTTTGAAAGATGCTACTAGAAAAGTCAATATTCACTCACCAACACCCCATATTTATAGCTTCTCAAAATATGTTCTCATATTTGTGTTTTAAAGGCCAAAATAATGCATTAGTATCATCCTATTAGATGTAGGTCAACATTATTGCATAAAGAAAACACAATAGTATAAATCGAGACAAAACAATGAAAACTATTAAATTCAAAGTGTCATGTGTTAGGAAATCGGTTTTAGCATCCCCAAAACCTATCTTGAGCCACTGTTTCTTTGACCTAGTTACTTCATTTCACCTAGAGGTTTATTGAAGAATATGTTGGTACATTTTTCAAGCTCCTTGGAGAGTCATTTGGCTAGCATCCCCTTAATCATCCAACCTATAAGTCTTGTTGGGGAAGCCTCCTTCATGGGGATAACATCTTCCCACAAAACAAGAAGGGATTTTTCTACTAAGGTGATAGTGGTTGGGTCCTATTTGTTTTGTGGATATAGTGTGACTTAGCACTAGGGTACTATATTTTGTAGTAACAAGCCCCACATCTAAGTTTTGATGTTATAAATGATAACAAAAAACAAAACGAGGAAAAACAATATATATATATGTTGAGAATTAAAAGGAAACAATCATTTGACCTTACCTCCATGCTGCTAGATAGGAGAAATAATTTCTAAATGAATATAACTTGTATTGCTTTATATTTCTTCTTAAAAGAATCAATGAGGGGAAATGGGCATCCAAACATCCCACTTTTCAAGAGGGGAACCCAAAAGCACATTTTTTTGCAAAATGCACCCTCACACTAGAAAAACATTTTGTAGTGTGTTTCACAAAGTTCACAAAAAGGGAAGCGTAGTGAAACATTTCACCAAGAAACCCCCATCTCGATGGCATGGGGAATGTGTGCCCTTGTAACACTAAAAATTATTCTATCTCTAAATTTTCTTGTCACTCTTGTTTACCTAGTTTATTTTTCATAATGTAACTATTCCTAATGCATAATAGATTCTTTGATTTGTAAATTAAATGGTTTTGGGAATCATATGTAGAAATATAGGGCTAAAAGCTGAAAGGAAAATCATGGAGGACAAGCTAGTGGATTAAATGGAGGATAAAGAAGAGTTTTTTCAACTTTAGACAACAAAATTCCTTAGACCTCTCTCAATTCCTAGAAAAAAAATACCACAAGGTCGAAAACCCAAAATAAAACGACACAAATCTTAATGTGACAGAAAGGAAAAGACTATAGTCCATATCTTGCATTAGATAAATGGGGATAACACATTGAGGAATCCTATCTTGGAATGTTGAGTTGAAAATGTGAAGGACATGCTAAATTACCAAGTGTGGGAGGACCCTTTATGGCTTACAAAGGTAGGTGGATGTTTCCACAATTTCGAGGGTTGCAGTTTCATAGCGATAAATCTAAGGGCTTTGGTGGGATAACCTTGGATGAATGAATTAGATGAGGAGAATAATTCTAAAGGAAGGTCAATATGGTGAAGAAATGCGAGGAAGCAAACCCACAAGAATACTAAAGTCAAAAGAGACAAATTAAGGCTAGACATCAATGAGGTTGTTGGAATCAAAGCTATTGTAACATTAATTCTAGAGCCATAATATGAAGGTTTATAATAAAGCATGTGACAAAAGCATCATTTCACAAGAGGATTGAGCATGTGTGGTCCAAAAACCTTGGTTACTTTTCAGACTTCCACATCTTGGTTCAACGTTGGTTGGCATTCAAATTTTGGTCTAGGGAAGACATAGAGAAGATATTGGCTTAAAAAATGGAGCTGGAAGCCATCTTCTATGGATATTAAAAGTTGGAACTTGGTTTTGGCCCACAAAAGGAGGTGATATAGATTAAACTAGTCAAAATCAAGATGTCAGGGCTACTAATGGAATTATAGAATATTGATATCTTGAAGGTTGTGGGAGGAATATTTGGGAATTTTATAGACATAGAGGAATATTTTAACATGAAAGTGGAAAAAAGGGTTGTAAAAATTATTGTCCAAATGAAAATGTGGGAGGGTTTACTCAAATAAATTGAGATAGTATGGGGAAATTAGCCTTACACCCCAATCTTATACTACTACAATGTTCCCTTTAGATGCCCGAACCATAGAGAGATTGGAACTATGTGGAGAGAATACACTAACAAATATGTTGAGTAAAATGGAAAGAACGCATACAAAATCCAAGGAATTCCCCAATTTTTTGGCCAAAGGAATAAAAAAGAAGTGATACAATCACTTTGTTGAAAAGGAGAGATTATAAAAAAAAATTCAAGATGTAGAAGAGTCGAGAACAAGGGAAAACTAAAATAATGAAGTGAAAATTAGTACAAACATGGATACATTAAATGGCTCTTCAAATACATCAAAAGGTGAAATGCAATTCCCCTTATACTCTATCTCTATTAACTGAGAAATTAAATAGTATTGAGGAGATAAATCTAAGGAAATTTTGTATGGGGATTCCTGTGGGTGGCGAGAATTCTTATATATACTCTAAAGTATCTAGGGCTCCAAATAATCAAGAAGAATAGCATAGTCCCAAAAACCTTAGCAATCCTATCTTCCACCCTAAACCATAAATGGTGAAATTATTTTATTGGTGGCATTTGAATTGGAAGCCTAAGGGGGCTCTTGACTTGATTTGACCAAGCCATTATATCCCTAAAATATACTAGGGAGAAAATCTCTTGAACTTGAGAAGAGTTTTCCAAAAGCAAGAGAAGTGTTGGTGAATGGAAAGCGGCCCCCTCTTGAGTGCATAGTGTTAACACCAATAAATCATACACTGCAAGAGACATTATAAATTGTCCATCAAAAGGTACAAATCAATATTTTCCAGTAGAGAACATCATAGAAGGATAAAAATTTAACTTTTCCTAAGCTTATTCGAGAAAATATTGGACTACACATCAGAAACAAAGGAGGTTTGCGTGGACCATGCCTCTTTTTCTTCGAAAGTTGTGCGATGCAGGGAAGGCTGAACTGTCATTTTTTGGTACCACTTCCCACACTTGGGGAGTTGATTCCCCGACTTGGCCAATCAAGGATAACTGACTTGAGGTCGCCCTGAAGATATGAAATGCTCAATGGAATCACCTTGTCATATTATTGGGTCAATATTGTTATCACTTCCCCCAAATTCCTAAGGCTGAAATTGGGATTGAAGGAAGGTAACCATAGACATGGATTTAGGTCAGGTAGCTAGCCCTACCAGGACCAGAGAGGGCTCTCTCATTGTCACTTTTTTAGTCAAAGGAATGATTGAGTATCTAATGATGTTAGGCTAGGTATGTAAGCTGAGTAAATAGGATTTGTTTGATGTTTTTAGTGCTGGATATAAAGGTCAGTGAGAAGACTGTGTGTAGGGTTTTTTAGGTCTGAATTCCAAGGTTAATTTTTAGAGAATATGTGAGGTTCGATGGGTAGTTTGAAAGCATGTTTAATAGGTAATTTAGTATAGGATAAGGTGAAAGAGGGTTTGAATGAGCATTGAGGTGAATTCATTCATTTCAAAGAAAATGGACATAGCAATGTAAACCTTGTCTAAAACAGAGCATGAACAAACATGATTCCTGCTCATAAAATTAAAATATAAACATATATGAAAGAAGAATATATATTATTAAGCATGAATAGATAAATATACATAAGAATAACATATGCTCCAATGCATATCACAAGTGTCTCAACACAATTTCTGAAAATCTGTCTATGATTTCATTCCAAATTATTGATTACAAAATCTCCACTACAAAATGAAACTATCCAACCCAATAAAATACTAAAGAGAGTCTACTTATAGAAAATATGGACTATGACACCTCATCAGGTCGAAATCCCATCGAAAATGGATCATAAATACACAATATGAGCCATTTCTTAGATTCTAGGGAGGTTAGAAACAATTCCATGAATTTTAGCTATGAACTAAGAGTGTTTGTCCCTTACATTAAATTACATATTCCCTCATGATAGAAGGAAAAAAAAACTCAATAAATCTAATTCCAACTCATAGGACAGAAAAACCTTGAATTTTTGACATTTTCCGAGCTTGACAAGTGTCCTGAGGAATCCAATGTTGATTTGTAACATTTATGACAGAAGGGTAATAAAATTTTTGCAGAAGCGTAATAGAACTTTGCAGGGACTTTAGGAGTCCAAATCCACTTATGAAAGAATGATCAACTATCCCTATGTGTCTAGTTTCTAGGACATCTTGAATTTTGAAAAATTACCCATGGGAAGGCCTCCAAAAATCCATTCTCCCAAGGTTACTCCAAAAGCGTAACTGAGGCTACAAAAATGTGGCAGAAACATGAAAAATGAGTGGTTTTTGAGCCTTTTCTCCAAAATTAAAGATTTTCATGCCAAGGGGTTCTTGATCTGTAATGTACTCATCATATTACATCCATCCATGTAAATAAAACGTTATTTGGATGTCCCCAAAATAAGCGTAACAAAATTTTGTAACCCTTCTGTAATGAGGAATTTCTAGAATTGTGCAAAAATCACAAAAAATACCAAAATTGTTCAAAACTTCTCAAAATTGGTTCTGTAGCACCCGTGAGTGATGGGCTACATGTCAAAAGAAGATTCAACCAACAATTCCAAGCTATCATTCTCTATAAGCTTCATTTGTGCTTCTTTTAGCCTTTTCTTCAATTGTTTCAGCCTTATTTGAGAAATTGTGTTCCTGGTGTGATAATTATTTTCCATGTGTCTTTGCAACTTATTGTCCCTCTTATCTCTCTTCAAGAGCTTCTCCAAATGCTCATTTACCCTTGACAACCAAAGCTCTCTGTCTTCATTAATTTCCATGGCTATAAGCTCATCAAAGGTCAACTCTTCAGGTGAATGAGTTGTTTGTCTTTCTAGCTCCATCGCCCTTTTGAGGCCTCTTGTTTTTGGCCTTCTTGATTGTGTTTCAGCCTCCATGTCCTGAATTTGGTCAACATCAATAACCTATTTACCTTTACCTTTGATTTCCTCTAGGTCTGGCTTGGGATTTCTTTGTAAGAGCTGCTTCACTTTCAATTGAAAATTTTCTTGCTGCAAGAAAGTGATTTGAGAATTAGCAATGGAAAACATCTTCTTCAATTTTGATATTTCCTCATCTTTCTCTCTGATGATCTCTTCTGCTGATCTGACCTCCAGTTGCTATGCTACCTCAAACTACAATGGTGTTGATTCACTATGTTGATGCAAAAGAGGTTTCTCCTCTATCTCACTTTCTTCCACAATGGTGTCAAGTGTAAGAACACTTTTGGCAGACTTAGGCGCAAAAATATATCTCTTCCCCTTCTCATAGGTATGAGTAAACTCAAAAACCCTAGGATCATCTAAAAACTGATTTGGTATGCTAGAAGAGTCAACCTCCATTGGCTGTGTTGATGATGTACTAGGCAAGATAGGAGGGCTAATGGTAGGCATTGTTGATAATCTCTCTAAGAAATTTTCCAGATTCATGTTGATGGAGGAAAGGTGACGCAATACAATGATCTTGATCAGACCATGATGAAAAATACTAGTGTGATGATATTTTTTTATACTCTGAACCTTCTCAGTAATCTTAATCAAACTCCTGTACTATGGCAAATCAAGTGTTTTGACAGAGGTGAAATGCATCAACAGCCTGATATGATACCTATACAACCTGGAAAATCTTCCTTCACATGTGAATTACTTCATTATAAACATCATCAAAGGAAAATAATTGTTTTTGAGGTGTCTGAAAGGGAAAAGGTAATTTGGCTCCTCTCTAGCATGAGGCTTGAGAAATTGTTTGTAATTTTCAATGTCTAACTCCATGCCTTTGAACCATTGCTTTCCATGACAAGGAATACCTATCACTAAAGAAATTAGGTCTATTTATAGGCTTATCTCCACACCTTCAATAGTGACCTTTCCCATGTTGAAGCTTGTAGCAAATAAGCTGGTCAATTGAAGATGATAACCCTCTTCCATGAGCGTTTCACAAAATCTCAAACACTCAACCCTCTCAAAACATCTTCTCGCCAATGGCGAGGCATTGAGTTCATGCATTGTGAAGGGTTATAACCTGAGGTGGCGCCCTCCCTTGAAGCTCTTATTCTCAGTTTCCACCTTGTTTGTCACTGTAATGATGAAAACCCTAGTGTGTTGATGGGATATGTAGATGTAGTGAAATCTGGAAAAACATAGTGTAGGAAAGTGTAAGTTTGTAGGATAAGATGAAGGATCATGGAGCTGAGAAAAATTCTAGAAAAAATGAGTAGATTGGGTTGTATGTTAGCTCCAAGTTGTGGGTGGAATGAATTGAAATGGGTGTGAGGAAGGTGGCGAGATGATGAAAACACACGAAATTTCCAATTTCACACTATGAAAATAGCTAATGTAGAGGTGTAGTAAGTTTAGAATGTGAAAAGGAGGATCATGGAGCTAAAGAAAATTCTAGAAAAAATTCAGTGCATAGGGTGGCATGTTAGCTCCATACTGTAGGTGGAATGAGGGGAAATGAATGTGGGGAGGGTGATGAAATCTAGAAAAGACAGGAAATTTCCAAGTTTTTCACTGTGAAATAGCTAGAATCCAGGGTTTGAGTGAATTTGACATGTTAGGGATGGTGTGGATGATGGGAAATGTGGGGATAAGGTATATAAGAGGTGTGAGTTAGGGTTTAGATACTAGGGTTAGGGTTTAAGAAGATAGATTAGATTAGGGTTTGTCAAATGAATTTTTTTTATACCATGGATAAGTGATAATGTGGAGAAAAAGAGAGTGGGCATAAAATGTTTTGAACACTCAACAATTGACCAAAAGAGAGCATGAGAGTAGTGATTTACCTTTTATGAGGGGTTCACAAGGTAATGATGACAAGCTTCAAGTTGGTTTGAATATTTTTGGAGCCCAAAACCCAAATCTGCCTCTCCTCTAGAAGTGTAACACTTGTGTACATAAGTGTAACAAGGGTTGACATAAGCGTAACAAGGGCTTCGCAGCACGCCAGAAGTGTAACACTGGCTGCACAGCATACTCAAAAAGTGTAACACGCTTGCCCAGAAGCATAACACAAGCTCCCATAAGCATAACAAGAGCTACAAGAGCGTAACAAAGACTGCTAGAAGCGTAACATAAGAGTTTTGAAGTGGTTTTATGCTTTGGATTTTAACTTTTGACCACCTTAGGAGTACAAGTGAGGTAAGAGAGGAGCTCTTACATACAACAAGAGATAACAATGAGTTAAAATGATTTTTTTTTTTCCTTTTATAAGCTTGAAATGACCTTTTTGCCTTGTAATGAGACAATAAGACATATTTGACCCTTTTGGACTTTTTGACATTTGAAACATTTAAAACAAGACAAGTTGTCTTTATTTTACTCCTTAAACATGCTAGCTCAATTTTTTAAGGTTTATGAGTGAGATGAAGGGTGAATGCCTTTTTTAGGTGACAAATTGGACAGTATTCAAAAGAAGATGATGACCTCTAGACAATGATCTAGATGAGGTGGAAAGACATAATGCTAAAAATTTAAATGATAATGAAATAGATGACCTTGAAAGTGATGATGGTGATGAATGAGATGAGGGAGCAGCAAATTTGACCTAGACCTCTTCAATGACCAAAATTACTTTTTTGAAAACTAGTTTGAAAAAGTGAAAATTTTGACCTATGACTTTTTAGGAAAACAACTGAAAGAGTTATTTTTTATCACTGACATACTGACATTAACAACTATCACTCTTGGACCAAGGGAGTTAATATGGGTTCAAAATTTTCTATATAAACAAGCCATGGGAAGAGAAAAACATGAGACATTGTTATGTTGGCCAAATTGCTATCAGATCAATATCACATTTCATTGTTGAAGCAAAGGAAGTGAGAGCACTAACATGTTGGCCATATTGCTTCTAAGCAATCCAACATCTTAGTGAGAGCAGAAGATTCCACCATTGGAGATTCTTCACATTTATTTTGAGAGAGAGGAGAAGCTTGCAAAGAGACTGAGGAAAGGGACCTCCTTGCTGAGGATATTTGAACACCATAGCTCAAAGGATTCTCTTCAAGTGTTTTTAGCATTCTATTGTATTCTTCTACCACAAAAAATCAATAAAGGGAGTCTTTCTCCATTGATAATGATTGACATGTTTACTCCATTGAGTATTTTGTTTTATTTGTCTCTCTTTTTTATGCTTATGTTTCCTCATGCATTAAGTCCAATACTAATCATGCTTTGTTTTGTTTAAATCTGTTCACTAACAACACCAACTATCTTTGTGATCCTTTGTAGGGAACAACAAATTTTCAAGGATATGTTATTTGGTACTCCATTGCCACAAAAATAGTAACACACCATTGGCGACTCCACTAGTTTATTTTCTTTGTTCTAACGATTGTTTTACAGGACCTCCTCTCTACATAACCAACTACAAGGTGCTCAAGACCTCTCTGGAAAATTTTCAGGACCTTTTGGACATGTTCTGAGCTTTAGAATGTAAAATTTTATTGTCTATTCTAGCCCGCACGCCTTTTTCTCTGAGAGACGCGTCACTCTGCGTCTGTATTGGAAAAATACGTGCGATATCCAGAAAGCAAGAAAAGCCTTGTATTTTTCATTTTTTTCAGGTGATTAGTAGCCTTTAGTGAATTTCCTTCACTAGTGCACTATGTTATTCTATTTTTCAATTTGCCTTATTGTTGTACTAACCATAATTAGTGGGGAAATTAGAGTTTTTTCTTATTTTTTATATTTTCAAAAAAAAAAACATAGCTTAATTAGGGAGGAGTAAGTGGCTAAATTTTGCACATGTTTTTCAAACTATTTTGCTGAATTTTATGCAAATCACATAGTTTAATTAGTAAAGGATTAAGTGGCCCATCATTCACAAATCTTGCTACTAAACAATCTATATTTATTTTCATTAGTTTTGGGACTAGGGCCAAAAGATAGTATATAAAATAAGTAATCTCTGCTTCCCTTGCACCTTTGGGTGAACCTGAGCTTGCATATGAATGTTTTGTCAAAGAATTTTGATTCCCCATCTCCCTTTAGTTCCACATAGTATAATTAGGAGAATTGTAATCGGGCCATTCTCCTCACATCATTTCTATTTCATGCAAGGAACAATCAAACACTTAGTGTAATTAGAGGGATATAGTAAAAGATCATCACATATCCTCATCTTATCACACTTAATATGTTCACTTCGCCACACACTAAGTATTTGTAAGCTTTGCATAAGAAGGCATCCAATACATAGAGATTTTTGTGCTTAGCTTACCTTTGCTTAACCATTCACACCCTAAGAAAAATCGAGACAATTAAAAACAACCATAGCTTGAACCAACTAATTTTCCCCACAGGGGTCATAAAAGAAGTAATAGTTCAGGTTAAGAATATTAGTGACCTATAAATATAGGATTCATAATTTTGACTTGACTGATGGGAATCTTGTAAATCTGTACATACTTTTCCTTCTGCATGTTGTATTCACATATTTTGTTAAAAAAAAAAAGGTAAAAAGTCCTAAAAGAAAAATCAAAGGACTTAAAAAAAATATATACCCCAAAAGAAAAAAAGATGAATAAAACATGAAAGTGTGCAAGTATAAATGCCACTACTTTTCCTTTTGTAGTTGATTATGGCAGAGTGTCAATAAATGCCATAATTTGTGATGAGTTGAACAATTTAATCTTGACTCGTCATTTTTCAATTTCAAATGTTTTAGATAGAAAATAAAGAATTGTCATACAGTTTAACCATGAAAAATTCCATAGGTAGAGAATAAAATAATCCAACAATTTAATTTGGATTCTTGGTTGAAATACGTGTAGAAGTAGATAGTTTACTAATTTCAAGAAGAATAAATATTGTAAAGGTTGCTAGCTCAAATGCACCTAATTAAATTGGAAGAGAAAATGTTAGCAGTTAAATTGGGTAGGTAGAAGAACGTGAGAAAGCATCATTGTAAATATTATTCACGAGAGATGCAAATAACTAACTTCCCCTCCCCATATCCATTCATCGTTCTAAACTATCAATCAGAAATTCTGAAGGCATTTCCTTGACTTCTGTTGGGACCGGACCCAAGGCTCTATCGCTGATTAGTTGAAAATGTTCTATGTCTATATTAATCCCTAAAGTCACATCATTTTTTCATGCATTAATTTTCCCAAAAATCCTAAGTAAAAACCTCATTTTTACTTAAAGATACTCTAATTCCCATTTGATTAACTTCCTACATATCATACGAAAGCATAAAACCCTCAAAATGACATTTTATCCTAAGTTGAAGTGATGAAGTTAGTATAATGCAAAATTGACTTTAACCTTCACTTCTCTTAGTTATATTAATGTATTTTGATTATCCACTTTTCCTTTGTCATATTAACTTTAACTTATTTATTAATTCCCTAGAGAATAACCTTTTCCTATTTTATATAATTCCCTTTTATAAAATTACCCCAAAAACCCATTAATATAACTTTAGCCAAAGTTATTTATCTCCACAAGTTTAAATAAAAACCCACATTATACCCCCTTTGGCTAAAAATAACTTTCTATAAATATCCCACCCTCTATGGTTATTAAATCAACATGATTTAATTATCTATATAATAAAAATATTCAAAAAATGATTAAACATGTTTTAATATGTGTTTAAAACCAAAAATCTCGAAGTTTCGTTTAAACTGAACTTCAAAGAAAAACCCATCCATTTGTTTATATTTCCCTTCCCTTACTCCCTTAACCTAAGGTTAAAACTATAACCTAACCCATTTTCCCCGATATATATCCCATTACCGCAATAGTAACCTTGGGTAAAACCCTTTTTAACCTTCCTGACCATTTTATTCTATGTATAAATCTGTTTATACATAAATTTTAACAAAATCCCTACACCCTATCGGATTCAATATCGACCCTCCAATCTTCATCATCTCATTCATCCAATGATAACCATCGAGCACAATGAATAATCCCCAACCCCTTCTTGTTCCCCATCACGTATAATTGTAGCCGTCTAGTCATCCTTTGCAAATCCAATGATCCATATTTAACGCGATCGCTAACCTCATGCCCCACATTTCCCGCATCGCGTTAATTATCAACCGTTAGATCTTCATCAACTTTAAGATCCGACGATCCACATTGCACCCGATAGCTCCAGTATTTGTCCCCACCATTGCCCTTCGCCCTTAACATACACTATTGATCTATCACCCGCCAGATCTACAGCGATCATTCATAGTCCTAGCCCCACTCCTTTTTTCTCCGCAACTTTCATTTTAACCCTGACCGTTCATTTTTCGAAGTCTAATCCAATGGCGCTAATCCCATATCGCACGATCAAAGTGCTCGACCAATGTTTCAAAAAAATTACGCGATACAAGCTGTTTTCTGATACCGCCCCTTACCGACGTGTCTTCATTTGATTTGATCACGTGCAAAAAGTGAATTTCCTCTTACCACCTCAGAGCTACGCGAAAACCACCTAGGCCAAATCTAAAACCGCTCCCTCCATTCCTGCAATAAATGTAATTGAAAGGTGATTAGACTAAGGTTTAATGCATTAAAACTTAACCATTTTCCATCGCATTTCACCTATTTTCCAATAAAACCTTAGAGAACCTTTGCAGAGCCTCCCTTCACCATTGTCAAAGCTGTTTCTGAAACAATTTTCCATTTGAACAACCATCTTACTATGAAATTCATTCCTTAGAACCTCCATCACCTCTGATAGCCCAATTCACCCGAATTGAAGACTGTGATGCAACTGTAAACTTCATCGACCGAAAATTATACCTTTCACAGGTATTTTTCACTATTCGACCTGCAAAATACTTCAATTTCAAAGGAGAATTCATCTATTAAACTGCCATTGCCTAAAAATTAGTTGAATTGTCCATATCATAAGTCTAAAAACGTCCAAAATACAGGGGAAACCATGTCAAATTTTCTCCAGGATCCGTATTTTCCATTTTAGCAGGTTTTTAGCCATTCCTAGATCATTTTCACTGTTGAACTTGATCTAAAAAATCCTCTATGCATAAGAAAATCTCTTTTATCGTCAATAACCATACTCAGAGTCTGAATTTTCCAGTGAATCCTTTCAATTTCCCCTTGTTTCCTAAAAAGAACCTAGCAAATTGTTTAAACTTGCTCTGTTCAATCAAAATGACTAAGAAACAAGTCACTCCCAAGTCTGGAGGCCCAAAATCCCAGAGAAATGTTTCAAGCAAGTTACCACAAGCTGAGCCATCCAAACTCAATAAGCCCACTCTTGCACTTACTACTGAGACAACAGAAGTAGTCAAACCTGTTCAAGTTCCTATAACATCTCAAGAAAGTAGCCCATTACTTGATCTTGATTATAGAATTTTTTATCCTTCAGTGGAATTCAACTTGCTAGATGTCCACAATTGTTGTTGCACTATTGTACCATCTACTCTAGCTGAACATCTTGCACCTCAAGGGAAATTGGCAACTGCAGTGTCAATTTCATCAAAGGATGATTTTTCTACTGCATCTTCAAATACACAGGTACAAACAGGGACAGAAACAAGATCCACAGACTTGGTAAAAGCTATGGAGGAAATGACTTTAAATAATGATGAGATCAAAAGATTGAAAAAAACTAATGCAAACTTAGAATCTGCTTACAAAGATGTTGTAATTACTTCCAGGGGCCATGAACAAAGGGTAAAGACATTAAAAGGAAGGATCCTGGTCCTCCAAAAGAAAGTAAATCTCATAGATCAGGTTGCCTACATCAAAAATCATTTGTGGACAAAAATCACATGAAGAAATCATATTTTTACAGTTACCTTAGGGTGAAGAATCAGGGTCAAAGTGTATCAGATGTCAGAGTATCAGTAAAATCAAATTGTTACTGCTGGTTATTTTTCAATTACAGCAGTGAAACAGTGAAAAGCAGAGATAAAGAGTATCAGAACAAAAGGTGAAAAGGAGGAGTGTTCTACAAGTCATCTTCCATGAGATAATGTCTAAATTTCCAGCAACGCTTCCAGCTAATCTAAAAATCAGTTTGATTAGGATAAACAGTTCTATTTTTCTTGTAAAAAGAGGACAGCTTGCCCATCTGTTTTGCAGCTATCCCTCTTCTCATGTAGTAATTCCTATTTTTCTTGAGATATTCTCTCAAACTTTTGAGATATTTTGTAAGTAATTTATTTGTATAAATACTTCATCTTTCGAAGTATTCAGGGAGGAATAAAATTATCAAGACTACTATAGACTTTTTTGTTGAAACATTGAGATTTTATGTGAGTTAAGTTGAAGCAACAAGCTGGAAACTGAAGCAAATATACATTATAACTAATGATCCTCCTGTTGATCAGATGAGTATTGTATCTTCCAGTTTTCATTGTTTATTTCTTTAAGTTTCATTCATACATCTTGTGTTATTTTCCATCTTAAATGAATAACTAGGAAAGGTATTACAGAATCAATGTAAAAAGCTCTTTGTTTTTACTAGTTTTCATGTTTATGTTTTTTGCTAATTTCCAGACTTTAGAATTCTTAAATCCTCTTTAGTCTCGTTTGAACTCATTTTCCCTCTTCCTTTTCTGTGATCTAAGGATTCTTAACGCCTTAGTCCGGATCATACCACTTCATCAAAATAGCATTTTTTAAACCACTCACGAAGATCATCTATCTTTCCCTTAGTATATTTGTTCTTTGACCTTAGTTTTCTAGTCTTATACGTTATAGATTTGACTCCATTGCCTAATGGTTGGGTAGATCTTTACATGGTTTTATTTTACCTTGTAGTCCTTTATTCCCACCAACATTCAAAAAATAAAACCAAATTTTCCACTCATAGCTAGCCTAAAATCCATTATAAAAAAAAGCTAAATCTTAAGGAGAGATCCCTCTCCGGAACTCAGGAAGGCTAGAACCTGAATTCTAAAAGAGGTTCTTGGTTACCCCTGGTTTTCTTTAACTATAAACCAAAATCCCACGACCTAAGAATTACTAGGGTGATAGCATACTGGAGACCATACTGGGAACTAACCACTCTCCAGTTTTAAGTTTAATCTTGGAGGAAGATTTTTAAATATATCTTTTCTACTTTAAGATTAATTTTAAAGGTTGTGGGTATTTACCTAATAAACATTCTGGCTCCCAAGAAAGTCTATTACACTAGATCCAACCCTGATCCAAATCCTCCAGATATAGTAGACAATCCGAACCAGATAGGAAAAAAGGAAAAAAAAATTCTTAGTTCAGAAACTGAAGTACATCTAAAAAGAGTTGATTCTTTACCCAAAGAATTAGTAAGCTTATCAGATATTGAATTTGACTTGAAGTTTGAAAAATCACTATTTAGAACCAAGTCTGAAACTAATTTAAAGGAAATTTTTTTAGATCCTGTTTTTACTTCTTATGTGAGTGAGAAACATAAAATTATTTCAGTACCTTCTAAATCAGACAAAACTGAAAGTCAAAGTTCGGTAAAAAGGTTGAATGTCACAAAAATTAAAGACATTGAAGAAGCTGTTAAGCTATCCAATTTTTTGTCTCAATTCAAACCTCCAGTTTCCCAACTATACACCATAGTCTTTCCAGCATCAGATTCTACTTCGTATGTTGCCACCTCATTTACAGATTCTACTGTCAGTTCACCTCAAGAGCCTATAAGTACTAAGTTGCCTCTGCAACATAGGATCATATATTCATCATATCCTCAATCCACTGCTAGTTCATCAACAGATCCATTCATCCCTGAGCTGCCCTTGCAGCGCAAAGTAGTATTTCCATCATTTACTCAGTCCACTACATCCACTACCACTATAAGCTCCAACCATACTACTTCTTTTTCATCTCCTTTTCCAAGCTCTTCAAGTACATCCATTGTTGTAACTAGCACTATCCGTTCCACTACTACTGTACCTCCCAGTTTAGCAAAAATCCAAGCCATGGTAGCCAAATATGTTCCCTTGGTCTTACCTCAAAATCTCCATGACATGCCCCAAAATTATCAAAAATATATCCCATTGTTTGATAATCTTTCACAAATTACTGCACAACAACATATCACCAGAATGAAAGATTTTTTGGAAATTTATGAGATAGATGAATCTGATGTCCAAATGAGGTTGTTTGCACAAATCTTAATTGGAGAAGTGAAAACATGGTTTAGAAGTTTAGGTGCTGGTAGTATAGCAGACCTAGCTGCATTCCATAGAGCATTCTTAAATAAGTGGGAAAAGAAGAAAAATCTTATTCAAATACTATCTGAGTTTGATGCTATTAAGAGAGCCCCCAATGAGTCTGTCCAAGATTTTTGCACCAAATACAACAATGTTTACAACACTATTCCTGCAGACCTTAAACCCACTCCGTATTTTGTGCTACTCAAATTCCCTGATTTTTTTGATGTAGACATGGCTTACCAACTTAGAGAAAGAGATGCAGATACCCTAGAAAAAATGCAACAAAATGTTGTAGGTGTAGAAATAAATATCCTTGCCAAGAAAGCCAGAATGAGAAATGAGAGGAGGGTTACTATTAAAGAAGAAGCTTCGAACTTAGATGGTAAATTTGATTTTATTACCAAAACATTAGAAAAAGTAGTTGAGAGACTAGACCACATTGAAAGAAAACCACAATGGGAGAATCAATCCCAAATCAGGAATCCTAACTATAGGAAAAACAACATTCCTGGGAAATGTAAGGAACCTTCCCTAGATCAGAATATAGGACCCCCATTCCAAGAAAACTTTGCAGAAAGTTCACAAAACAATGTTGAGGAGGATGAGGAAGACATCAACATAATTATGGGGATAGACGAAAAAAATACTCTTTTCCTCACTCAGGAGGATCAAGAACTCTTTGAGCTACAACAGTTCAAAGTGGAATCTGGTGAATCCTTTGATTCTAAGAAAGGTTATGACTTCGCGATCAATTAAATTCATAGTCAATATAACCTTAGGAGCAAGAAAACAAATGAGCCTACTGTAAAAAACAATGCTCCAACTTAACAAAATCAAAACAAAAATAACACAGAGGCTCCCAAAACGAAACTTTTGTAGATTCTTCCCAGAGAAAATAAACAAAGTTCAAACCCACCCAGTCCTAAAAAACATATTAGTCCTAAGATTGTAGATATCACTGATGAGGTGGCTCAAACCTCCAAAGATGCCCAAAGGCTAATATCACAAAGGCCACCAATTCAATGACAATTTATGATCCAAAAAAGAAACCAGCTGATTCAAAACCATCAAATCCTAAATCTTCTGCTGAGAATCCCAAAACTGATAAAGCATCTGTTAACACTCAAATTGTTCCTGAAAAAACAATCAAAGATAATATAAATAAGGAAACTCAAACATAATATAAAATAAGACCTCAAGCCAAAGGTAAAACTGTTGAAACACAAGAAAAATCATCCCAAACCGTCGTTCCAAAGGATGAAATAATTCAAGCCATGAAATCTCAGTCAACATTTAATATGCAATCTGAAATATACAAGTTAAAGATAGTTGTTCCCCTAGTTGAATTGGCTAAAAATGACTTGTATAGATCTATTACTACTGAAACATTGAATGTAAATGAAAATGAAGATTCAATTAATATGAGTGATGATAGGCCTGAATTAATCTTTGGTCCAAATGTAGATGGTAAGCATTCATATGGGCCAATACCTCCATTTTATCTAAGTCTTACTGTACATGATCATATATTACACAATGTTATGCTAGATACTAGAGCTTCCCACAACTTAATTCCCAGAGCAATAATGGAAACCCGGAATCTAGACATAACCCGACCATATAAAGACTTGTTTTCATTTGATTCATCCAAAGTCCAATGCATAGGATTGATTAAAGATATGTGTGTAAACTTAGTCCAATATCCTGGTAAAAGCATGATCATGGATGTTGTGGTAGCTGATATCCAGCCAAAGTATGGCATGCTTTTTTCTCGCTCATGGGGAGCAAAGTTGCAGGGATCTCTACAACTTGACATGAGTTATGCCAGTATCTCAGTATTTGGAAAAACCAAAAGGATTTACAGAGAAACCTTAATGAAGTATATGATCCGCAGTGCGGATAGACCTACCAATTACCTAATCTATTCAACTTCTACTGATCTTGACTCCTTTATTCTCAATAACTCTGATCATGATAATAACAAAACTGAACTCATTGATAAGAAGCTTAAAATTATGGATGATTACATTGTTCATGAGGCATTATGGCATTTGGATTTTGCTGGATCAGTGAATAAATCAGGAGCTGGAGCTGGTGTATGGATTACCAACATTGAAACAAGTCAATCCCAATGACATGCCTTTAGATTAAATTTCAAATGTACCAATAACATGGCTGAATATGAAGCCCTAATCTTAGGTCTTCAAATCATTAGAAAATTGGGAGGGAAAAGAATATTAGTCATGGGAGATTCAGAGCTAGTTATCAAGCAAATAAACGCAGAATACTCTGTTCACAACCCCAGACTGGCAAGACACAGGGACACAGCAACATATTTGGTTGAATATTTGTTAGAAAGCAATTTTGCTATCATCCCTAGAAAACAAAAAATGCAAGCGCATTGTTTGGCAACCTTTGCCGGCACTTGCAAACTACCATTTTCACCATTACAGAAATACACTGCTGAAATCAAACACAGACCTACTGTCCCAGATAATGTAAAATACTGGAAAATTTTCTCAAAAGATGAACAAATTTATCACTTGTTGAACAATGAGCAAGAGTTTCAAAAATGTCAAATTGATAATGATTGTAATATAGATTCACCTTGTAATATAGATTCAATTTTTTGTCAAATAGATGATTTAGATAATTTAGATGTACATAATTTTGATAGACCTACTATATTTACTCAGAGTGACATAGATGAATTGGAAAAAGTAGATATAGAGGAAATGATGGAAGATGAACCAGATTTGATTGATTTAAAACATAACATTTTACCCATAGGTTTGACTCCCCTAAAAGACTTATTTGATTCCAATGATGTTCCCAAAAGGCCAAAAATGGAACCAGTTAGATCTGATATAGAAGAATATAACTTAGGGACAAATGAACAGCCAAAAATGATTAAACTATCAAAATCCTTGTCATCAGAAGAAAGGGTTAAATACATAGAACTTTTGAAAGAATACTAGGATGTCTTTGCATGGGGTTACGAAGATTTAAAAACTTACAATAAAGACATAATTCAACATAAAATTCCTTTGAAAGAAAATCAAAAACCTTTTCAACAAAAACTAAGAAGGATTAATCCAATTTTGTTACCTTTAATCGAAAAAGAAGTTAAAAGAATGTTTGATGCACAAATAATCACACCAGTTAGGTATTCTGACTAGGTATCTAATCTAGTGCCTACGAGAAAGAAAACGGGAGAAATCCGATTGTGTATAGACTTCAAAAATATTAATAAAGCTTCCTTGAAAGACAATTACCCCTTGCCCAAAATGGATCACATTTTGTAGAGGGTGGCAGGTTCTTCAAGAATTTATTTATTACATTGTTTCTCTGGTTATAATCAAATTCTAGTTCATAAAGATGATCAGACTAAAACTTCATTTACTACTCCTTGGGGCACTTTCATGTACGTGAAATTGCCTTTTGGATTAAAAAATGCAGGAGCTACTTTTTAGAGAGCAATGGATATTGCCTCTTCTAAAGAGATCCATGAATTTTTAGTTATTTATCTTGATGATATTACTGTCTTTTCAAAAACAAATTATGAACACTTAGATCACCTGAGACAAGTTTTTATCAAATGTAGAAAATATGGTATATCCCTTAATCCCAAAAAGACTCTTTTCAGACTAGAAGAAGGAAATCTGTTAGGTCACATAATCTCCAAAGAAGGAATTAGAATAGACCCTGCAAGAATTGAAGCCATTTTAAACATTCAACCACCAAGGAACATAAAATAACTTCAAGCATTCTTGGGTAAAATAAATTTTCTAAGAAGATTTATCTCTAATCTGGTTGAAATAATAAAAGATCTCAACAATATGCTTAAAAAGGACTCTGCAATAAAATGGACAATAAAGGCCAAACAATCTTTCGAATCCATAAAAAAGGCCTTGACAAAAGCGCCAGTCCTTATCAGCCTAGATTATACAAAAGATTTCATAATCTTTTCCTTTGCACCTGAACACACCATAGCTGCAGTTCTTCTGCAGAAAAACAATCAAGGTTTTGAATAGCCAATTGCATTCTTTAGTAAAGCCCTCAGAGATGCACCTCTAAAGTATAATATAATGGAAAAATAGGCTTTAGCCCTGGTTAAAGCCATCAAGGATTTCAGAGTGTATATTCTTCATTCACACATCATTGCATATGTCCCTAATGCAGTAATTAAATATATTCTAACACAAGATGGACCTGATGGTAGGAGAGGAAAGTGGATATCCACTATCCTTGAGTACGATATGGAAATCAAACCAACTAACCTCATTAAAGGACAGGGTTTAGCCAGATTAATGGCTGAATCAAATTTCAATGCCTTAGATATTAATTTCATTGCACAAATAGATGACCAGGAGGAGATGGCGAATCCATTGATCAGTGAGGCCTATCTAGACTCACCATGGTACTATGATATTATCTTTGTACTAACACATTTACAAGCTCCTCTTGGGCTAACTAAAACCAAGGTAAGATTCATCAAATAGAAAGAAATGAGGTTTTGTATCTTAAACAATGCACTTTACTGGAAAGAAAATACTGGGATTTTACTAAATTGTTTATTAAAATATGAGGCTGACAAAATTCTTGAAGAATTTCATTCAGGTGAATGTGGAGGCCACCTATACTGGAAGAGTACAGCAGACGAAATACTGAGAGCTGGTTTTTACTGGCCAACTTTATTTTCTGATGTCAAAAAATTTGTTACCTCTTGCCACAAATGCCAAATTTTTGAAGGAAAGAAAAAATTGTTGCCTTTACCTCTGAAACCTATATCCACTGAAAAACCATTTCAACTATGGGAGTTAGACATCATCGGTGAGATCCATCCTCCCTCTTCGAGGGCCAACATAAATAGAAGCCATTCCCCACTAGGCAAACTGCGATTCAGTTATAATCTCATTTGTAGAAAGTAATATTTTATCAAGATTTGGATGCCCACATAAGATTATTACTGACAATGCAGCAACATTCAAATCCAAGAAAATGATTTCTTTCTGTCATAAATACCATATTACCTTAGGTCATTACATAACATATTATACCCAAGGTAATGGTTAAGCTGAATCATCCAACAAAAGCTTAATCAATATCATCAAAAAACTACTCCAAGAAAGAAAAAAGACATGGAACAAAAAGTTAGTCTATGCCCTATGGGCTGATAGGCTTACCACAAAAAAGTCTATGGGAACTTCACCTTATCAGATTGTTTATGGAACAGATGAAGTTTTCCCTTCTTCCTTGGGTGTTCCAGTCATGAATATTATCCAGGAATCATAGGTGGAAACAAATGATATTCAACGAAGAATCAATGAAACCGCGCATCTCCAAAAAACTAGAGAAGAATTTTATGAAAAATCACAAGTTTTACATGACAAAATCAAAAAGATTTTTGATAAAAGGGTTAACGAAGATGATTTTTTTATAGGAGATCAAGTTTTGAGATGGGATTCATGAAGAGAGGATAAAGGAAAACATGGAATGTTTGAATTTCTATGGCAAGGACCCTATGTGATATATGGTTACAGAGGTAATAATTCCTTTTTCATCAGGAATTTGGATGGAACTAAACTTCAAGAAGGACCAGTGAATGGTAGGATGCTGAAACACTACTATTCTTCAGAGTCATTCAACAGTTAGATTCATATACTTTATCATTGTAAATATTCATAGTCAGTGTGTAGATTGGATTGGATAGTTTATCTACAAATTTGAAGCTCGAAGAGAAGGCCCTAAGATTTGCAGTATAAGATTTCATAAATATGAATTTTTGCAGAAAAATAGAAGACAATTATAGGAGCACCAAAGTCAAAGATGAAGGCTACTGATCTCAGAGTTCTTGACATTCCACCAGGAAATGCCATCCCCAAGTGAAGCCGATGTTAGCAAAATATAAATATAGGATTCATAATTTTTACTTGACTGATGGTAATCTTGTAAATATGTACATACTTTTCCTTCTGCAAGTTGTATTCCCATATTTTGTAAAAAAATAAAAAAAAAATCAAAAAATCAAAAAGAGGGTAAAAAGTCCTAAAAGAAAAATCAAAGGACTTAGAAAAAATAAGATACCCCAAAGAAAAAGATGAATAAAACATGAAAGTGTGCAAGTATAAGTGCCACTACTTTTTGCAGTTGATTATGGAAGAGTTTCAATAAATGCCATAATCTGTGATGAGTTGAAAAATTTAATCTTGACTTATCATCTTTCAATTTCAAATGTTGTAGATAGAGAATAATGAATTGTCATACAGTTTAACCAGGACAAATTCCATAGTTAGGTAGAGAATAAAAGAATCCAACAGTTTATTCTAGATTCTTGGTTGAAATAAGTGTAGAAGTAGATAGTTTACTGATTTCAAAAAGAATAAATGTTGTAAAGGTTGCTAGCACAAGTGCACCTAATCAAAATGGAAGAAAAAATGTTAGCAGTTAAATTGGGTAGGTAGAAGAAAGTGAGAAGTATCATTGTAAATATTATTCACTAGGGCTGCAAATAACTAACTTCCCTTCCCCATAGCCATTTATCATTCTAAACTATCAGTTAGAAAGGCTCAAGGCATTTCCTTGACTTCTGTTGGGACCGGACCCAAGGCTCTATGGTTGATTAGTTGAAGTGTTAAATGTTGATATTAATCCCTAAAATCATCATTTTCATGCATTCATTTTCCCAAAAATCCTAAGTAAAAACCTCATTTTTACTTAAAGATACTCTAATTCCCATTTGACTAACTTCCTACATATCATATGAAACCATAAAACCCTCAAAATGACATTTGATCCTAAGTTGAAGTGATGAAGTTAGTATAATGCAAACTTGACTTTAACCTTCACTTCTCTTAGTTATATTAATGTATTTTGATTATCCATTTTTCCCTTTCCATATTAACTTTAACTTATTTATTAATTCCCTAGAGAATAACCTTTTCCTATTTTATATAATTCCCTTTTATAAAATACCCCCAAAAACCCATTAATATAACTTTAGCCAAAGTTATTTATCTCCACATGTTTAAATAAAAACCCACATTATACCCCCTTTGGCTAAAAATAACTTTATATAAATATCCCACCTTCTATGGTTATTAAATCAACATGATTTAATTAACTATATAATAAAAATATTCAAAAAATCATTAAACATGTTTTAATATGTGTTTAAAACAAAAAAATCCCGAAGTTTCGTTTAAATTAAACTTCAAAGAAAAAACCCATCCATTTGTTTATATTTCCCTTCCCCGACTCCCTTAACCTAAGGTTAAAACTATAACCTAACCCATTTTCCCCGATATATATCCCATTACCACAATAGTAACCTTGGGTAAAACCCTTTTTAACCTTCCCAACCACTTTATTCTATGTATAAATCTGTTTATACATAAATTTTAACAAAATCCCTACACCCTATCAGATTCAATCTCGACCCTCTGATCTTCATCATCTCATTCATCCAACGATAACCTTCGAGCACAATGAATAATCCCCAACCTCTTCTCGTTCCCCATCCCATAGAATTGCAGTCGTCCGATCATCCTTTGCAAATCCAATGATCCATATTTAACGTGATCGCTAACCTCATGCCCCCACCTTTCCCGCATCGCGTTAATTATCAACCGTTAGATCTTCATCAACTTTAAGATCCGACGATCCAAATTGCACCCGATAGCTCCAGTATCTGTTCCCACCATTGCCCATTGCACTTAACATACATCGTTGATCTATCACCCGCAAGATCTACGGCCATCATTCATAGTCCGGGCCCCACTCCTTTTTTCTCCACAACTTTCATTTTAATCCTGATCGTTCGCTTTTCGAAGTCTAATCCAACGACGCTAATCCCATATCACGCGATCAAAGTGCTCGACCAATGTTTCAAAAAAATTACGCAATACAGGTTGTTTTCTGATACCGCCCCTTGCCAACATGTCTTTATTTGATTTGATCACGTGCAAAAAGTGAGTTTCCTCTTACCACCTCAGAGCTACGCGAAAACCACCCAGGCCAAATCTAAAACCGCTCCTGCCATTCCTGCAATAAATGTAATTGAAAGGTGATTAGACTAAGGTTTAATGCATTAAAACTTAACCATTTTCCATCGCATTTCACCTATTTGCCAGTAAAACCTTAGAGAACCTTTGCAGAGCCTCCCTTCACCATTTTCAAAGCTGTTTCTGAAACAATTTGCCATTTGAACGACCATTTTACTCTGAAATTCATTCCTGAGAACCTCCATCACCTCTGATATTCCAATTCACCTTAATTGAAGACTGTGATGCAACTGTAAACTTCATCGACCGCAAATTATACCTTTCACAACTATTTTTCACTATTCGACCTGCAAAATACTTCAATTTCAAAGGAGAATTCATCTATTAAACTGCCATTGCCTAAAAATTAGTTGAATTATCCATATCATAAGTCTAAAAACCTCCAAAATACAGGGGAAACCTTGTCAAATTTTCTCCAGGATCTGCATTTTCCATTTTAGCAGGTTTTAGCCATTCCTAGATCATTTTCACTGCTGAACTTGTTCTAAACAATCCTTTGTGCATAAGAAAATCTCTTTTATCATCAAGAAGCATACTCAGAGTCTGAAATTGCCAGTGAATCCTTTCAATTGCCCCTTGTTTCCTAAAAATAACCTATCAAACTGTTCAAACTTGCTCTATTCAATCAAAATGACGAAGAAAAAAGTCACTCCCATGTCTGGAGGCCCAAAATCCCAGAGAAATGTTTCAAGAAAGTTACCACAAGCTGAGCCATCCAAACTCAATAAGCCCACTCCTGCACTTATTGCTGAGACAACAGAAGTAGTCAGACCTGTTCAAGTTCCTATAACATCTCAAGAAAGTAGCCCATTACTTGATCTTGATTATAGAATTTTTGATCCTTTAGTTGAATTCAACTTGCTAGATGTCCACAATTGGTGTTGCATTGTTGTACCATCTACTCTAGTTGAACATCTTGCACCTCAAGGGAAATTGGAAACTACAGTGTCAATTTCATCAAAGGATGATTTTGCTGCTGCATCTTCAAATACACAGGTACAAACAGGGATAGAAACAAGATCCACAAACTTGGTAAAAACTATGGAGGAAATGACTTTAAAGAATGATGAGATCAAAAGTTTGAAAAAAGTTAATGCAAACTTAGAATCTGCTTACAAAGATTTTGTAATTACTTTCAAGGGCTATGAACAAAAGGTAAAGACATTAGAAGAAAGGATCCTGGTCCTCCAAAAGGAAGTAAATCTCACAGATCAGGTTGCCTACATCAAAAATCATTTGTGGACAAAAATCACATGAAGAAATCATATTTTACTGTTACTTTATGGTGAAAAAATCAGGGTCAAAGTGTATCAGATGTCAAACTGTATCAGTAAAAGCAAATTGTTACAGTTGATTATTTTTCAATTATAGCAGTAAAACAATGAAAAGTAGAGATAAAGAGTATTATAACAGAAGGTGAAAATGAGGAATATTCTACAAGTCATCTTCCATGAGATAATGTCTAAATTTCCAGCAACGCTTCCAGATAATCAAAATATCAGTTTGAATAAGATAAACAGTTCTATTTTTCCTTGTAAAAGAGGACAACTTGCAAACTGTTTTGCTGTTGTCCCTCTTCTTATGTAATATTTCCTATTTTTGCTTGAGATATTATCTCAAACTTTAGATATTTTGTAAGTAATTCAATTGTATAAATACTTCATCTTTCGAAGTATTCAAGGTGGAATAAAATTATCAAGACTACTATAGACTTTTTTGTTGAAAACATTGGGATTTTATGTGAGTTAAGTTGAAGGAGCAGGCTGGAAACTGAAGCAAATAGACAGCATAACTAATGATCCTTGTGCTGATCAGATGAGTATTGTATCTTCCAGTTTTCATTGTTTATTTCTTTAAGTTTCATTCATATATCTTGTGTTATTTTCCATCTTAAATGAATAACTAGGAAAGGTATTACAGAATCAGTTTAAAAAGCTCTCTGTTCTTACTAGTTTTCATGTTTATGTTTTTTTCTGATTTCCAGACTTTAGAATTCTTAATTGCTCTTTCGTCTCGTTTGACCTCAATTTCCCTCTTCCTTTTCTGTGATCTAAGGATTCTTAACTGCCCTTAGTCCAGATCATACCACTTCATCACTTTTTAAACCCTCTGAAGATCATCTATCTTTCCCTTAGTATATTTGCTCTTTTGACCTTAGTTTTCTAGTCTTGTTTGCTATAAATTTGACCTCATTGCCCAATGGTTAGGTAGATCTTTCTATGGTTTCCCTTGTAGTCCTTTATTCCCACCAACATTCAAAAAATCAAACCAAATTGTCCACTCATAGCTAGCCTAAAATCCATTACCAAAACAAAGCTAAATATTAAGGAGAGATCCCTCTCCAGAACTCAGGGAGGCTAGATCCTAAATTCTAAAGGAGGTTCTTGGTTACCCCTGGTTTTCTTTAACTATAAACCAAAATCCCACGACCTAAGAATTAGTAGGGTGATAACATACTAGCCACTCCGCTGGGGATCTAACCACTCTCCAGTTTTAAGTTTAATCTTGAAGGAAGATTTTTAAACATATCTTTTCTACTTAAGATTAAGTTTAAAGGTTGTGGGTATTTACACAATAAACATTCTGGCTCCCAAGAAAGTCTATTACACTAAATCCAACCCTGATCCCAACCCTCCAGATATAGTAGACAATCTGGACCAGATAGGAAAAAAGAAAAAACAAATTGATAGTTCAGAAACTAAAGTACCCCTGAAAAGAGCTGATTCTTTACCCGAAGAATTAGTAAGTTTATCAGACATTGAATTTGATTTGAAGTTTGAAAAATCACTATTTAGAACCAAATCTGAATCTGATTTAAAGGAAATTATTTTAGATCCTGTTTTTACCTCTTTTGTGAGTGAGAAACATAAAATTATTTTAGTACCTACTAAATCAGACAAAACTGAAAGTCAAAGTCCAGTAAAAAGGGTAAGTGTCACAAAAATTAAAGACATTGAAGAAGCTGTTAAGTTAGCCAATTTTTTGTCTCAATTCAAACCTCTAGTTTCCCAACTATACACCACAGTCTTTCCAGCATCAGATTCTACTCTGTATGCTGCCACTTCATTACAGATTCTACTGTCAGTTCACCTCAAGAGCCTATAAGTCCTGAGCTGCCTCTGCAGCATAGGATCATATATTCATCATATCCTCAATCCACCCCTAGTTCATCCACAGAACCATTCATCCCTGAGTTGCCTTTGCAGCCCAAAGTAGTATTTCCATCATTTACTCAGTCCACTACATCCACTACCTCTATAAGCTCCAGCCATACTACTTCTTTTTCATCCCCTTTACCAAGCTCTTCAAGTACATCGATTGTTGTAACCAACACTATCCCTTCCACTACTACTGTACCTCCCAGTTTAGCAAAAATCCAAGCCATGGCAGCCAGATATGCTCCCTTGGTCTTACCTCAAAATCTCCATGACATGCTCCAAAATTATCAAAAAGATATCCCATTGGTTGATAATCTTTCACAAATTACTGCACAACAACATATCACCAGAATGAATGATTTTTGGGAAATTTATGAGATAGATGAATCTGATGTCCAAATGAGGTTGTTTGCACAAAGCCTAATTGGAGAAGTAAAAACATGGTTTAGAAGTTTAGGTGCTGGTAGTATAGCAGACCTAGCTGCATTCCATAGAGCATTCCTAAATAAATGGGAAAAGAAGAAGAATCCTATGCAAATACTATTTGAGTTTGATGCTGTTAAGAGAGCCCCCAATGAGTCTGTCCAAGATTTTTGCACTAGATACAACATTGTTTACAACGCTATTCCTGCAGACCTTAAACCCACTACGTATTCCGTGCTACTCAAATTCCCTGATTGTTTTGATGTAGACATGGCTTACCAACTTAGAGAAAGAGATGCAAATACCCTAGAACAAATGTAACAGAACGCTGTAGGTGTAGAAATCAACATCCTTGCCAAGAAAGCCAGACTAAGAAATGAAAGGAGGGTTACTATCAAAGAAGAGGCTTCAAACTTAGAGGGTAAATTTGATTTTATCAACAAAACATTAGAAAAAGTAGTTGAGAGATTAGACCACATTGAAAGAAAACCACAATGGGAGAATCAATCCCAAATCAGGAATCCCAACTACAAGAAAAACAACAATCCTGGGAAGGATAAAGAACCTTCCCTTGATCAGAAAATAAGACCCCCATTCCAAGAAAACTTTGCAGAGAGTTCACAAAACAATGTTGAGGAGGAGGAAGACATCAACATAGTTATGGGGATAGATGGAAACAATACAATTTTCCTCACACAGGAAGACCAGGAATTCTTTGAGCTACAACAGTTCAAAGTGGAATCTAGTGAATCCTTCGATTATAAGCAAGGTTATGATTTTGCAATCAATGAAATTCACAGCCAATATAACCTTAGGAGCAAGAAAACCAATGAGCCTACTATTAAGAACAATGCTCCAACCCAGCAAAGCCAAAACAAAAAGAATATTGATGCTCCTAAAACGAAATTTTTGTAGATTCTTCCCAGAGAAAATAAACAAAATTCAAACCCACCTAGTCCTAAAAAACAACAAAGTCCAAAGATTGTAGATATTACTGATGAGTTGGCTCAATCCTCCAAAGATGCCCAAAAGGCTAATACTACAAAGACCACCAATTCAACGACATCTACTGACCCAAAAAAGAATCCAGCTGACTCAAAATCATCAAATCCCAAATCTTCTGCTGAGAATCCCAAATCTGATAAAGCATCTGCTAACCCTCAAACTGTTCCTGAAAAAATAATTAAAGATAACATAAACCAAGAAACTCAAACAGAAAACAAAAGAAGACCTCAAGCCAAAGGTAAAACTGTTGAAACACAAGAAAAATCATCACAAACCACAGTTCCAAAAGATGAAATAATTCAAGCCATCAAATCTCAGTCAACATTTAACATGCAATCTGAAATATCCAAGTTAAAGATAGCTGTTCCCTTAGTAGAATTGGCTAAAAATGACTTGTATAGATCTATTATTACTGAAACATTGAATGTAAATGAAAGTGAAGATACAATTAATATGAGTGATGATAGACCTGAATTAATCTTTGGTCCAAATGTAGATGGTAAGCATTCAGATGGGTCAGTACCTCCATTTTATCTAAGTCTTACTGTACATGATTAGATATTACACAATGCTATGCTAGATACTGGAGCTTCCCACAACCTAATGCCTAGAGCAATAATGGAAACCCTGAATCTAGACATAACCTGACCATATAAAGGCCTGTTTACATTTGATTCATCCAAAGTCCAATGCATAGGATTGATTAAAGACCTGTGTGTAAACTTAGTCCAATATCCTGGTAAAAGCAGATCATGGATGTTGTGGTAGCTGATATCCCGCCAAAGTATGGTATGCTTCTTTCTCGCTCATGGGGAGAAAAGTTGCAGGGATCTCTACAACTTGACATGAATTATGCCACTATCTCGGTATTTGGACAGCCCAAAAATCTTTACAGAGAAACCTTAATGAAGTTTATGATCAACAGTGCTGATAGACCTACCAATTACCCAATCTATTCAACTCCTATTGATCTTGATTCCTTTATTCTCTGTAACTCTGATCATAATAACAGACAAACTGAACTCACTGATAAGAAGCTTAAAATAATGGATGATTACATTGGTCACGAGGCTTTATGGCATTTGGATTTTGATGGATCAGTGAACAAATTAGGAGCTGGAGCTGGTTTATGGATTACCAACATTGAAACAAGCCATTCCCAAGGACATGCCTTTAGATTGAATTTCAAATGTACCAATAACATGGCTGAATATGAGGCTTTAATCTTAGGTCTTCAAATCATCAGAAAATTGGGAGGGAAAATAATATTAGTCATGGGAGATTCCTAGTTAGTTATCAAGCAAATAAACGCAAAATACTCTGTTCACAATCCCAGACTAGCCCTATACAGGGACACAACACATGATTTGGTTAAGGATTTGTTAGAAAGCAAGTTTGCTATCATCCCTAGAAAATAGAATATGCAGGCCCATTGTTTAGCAACCTTTGCCAGAACTTGATAATTTCCGTTTTCACCAATACAAAATACACTGCTGAAATCAAGCACGGACCTATTGTCCCAGATAATGTAAAATACTGGAAAATTTTCTCAGAAGATGAACAAATCTATCACTTTTTGAACAATGAACGAGAGTTTCAAAATTTCCAAATTGATAATGATTGTAATATAGATTCAAATTCTTGTCAAATAGATGATTTAGTAGATTTAGATGTACATAATTTTGATAGACCTACTATATTTACTCAGAGTGACATAGATGAATTGGAAAAAGTAGATATAGAGGAAATGATGGAAGATGAAGCAGATTTGATTGATTTAAAACATAACATTTTACCCAGATGTTTAACTCCCCTAGAAGACTTTTTTGATTCCAATGATGTGCCCAAAAGGCCAAAAATGGAACCAATAAGGTCTAATATAGAAGAGTATAACTTAGGTACAAATGAAAAACCAAAAATGATCAAACTATCAAAATCCTTTTCATCGGAAGAAAAGGTTAAATACATAGAACTTTTGAAAGAATATCAAGATGTTTTTGCATGGAATTACGAAGATTTGAAAACTTACAACAAAGACATAATTCAACATAAGATTCCTTTGAAAGAAAATAAAAAAAACTTTTCAACAAAAACTAATAAGGATTAATCCAATCTTGTTACCTTTAATCTAGAAAGAAGTTAAAAGAATGTTCGATGAAAAAATAATTACACAAGTCAGATATTCTGACTGGGTATCTAATTTAGTGCCCACCAGAAAGAAAACAGGAGAAATTCGACTGTGTATAGACTTCAGAAATATCAATAAAGCTTCCTTGAAAGACAATTACCCCTTGCCTAAAATGGATCATATTTTGCAGAGGGTGGCAGGTTCTTCAAGAATTTCTTTACTAGATGGTTTCTCTGGTTATAATAAAATTCTAGTTCATAAAGATGATCAAACTAAAACTTCATTTACTACTCCTTGGGGAAATTTCATGTACGTGAAAATTCCTTTTGGATTAAAAAATGTAGGAGCTAATTTTCAGAGAGTAATGGATATTGCCTTTGCTAAAGAGATCCATGAATTTTTAGTTATTTATCTTGATGATATTACTGTCTTTTCAAAAACAAATGATGAACACTTAGATCACCTGTGACAAGTTTTTATCAAATGTAGAAAATATGGTATATCCCTTAATCCTAAAAAGACCCCTTTCAGACTGGAAGAAGGAAAATTGTTAGCTCACGTAATCTCCAAAGAAGGCATTAGAATAGACCCTACAAGAATTGAAGCCATTTTAAACATTCAACCACCAAGGAACATAAAATAACTTCAAGCATTCTTGGGTAAAATCAAATTTTTAAGAAGATTTATCTCTAATCTGGCTGAAATCATAAAATATCTCAACAATATGCTTAAAAAGGACTCTAGAATAAAATGGACAATAAAGTCCAAACAATCTTTCGAATCTATTAAACAGGCCTTGACAAAAGCACCAGTCCTCATCAACCCAAATTATACAAAAGATTTCATAATATTTTCCTTTGCATCTGAACACACCATAGCTGCAGTTCTTCTGCAGAAAAACAATCAAGGTTTTGAACAACCAATTTCATTCTTTAGTAAAGTCCTCAGAGATGCACATCTGAAGTATAATATAATGGAAAAACAGGCTTTAGCCCTGGTTAAAGCCATCAAGGATTTCAAAGTGTATATACTTCATTCACACATCATTGCATATGTCCCTAATGCAGTAATTAAATATATCCTGACACAAGATGGACCTGATGGTAGGAGAGGAAAGTGGATAGCCGCCATACTTGAGTATGATCTGGAAATAAAACCAAATAATCTCATTAAAGGACAGGGTTTAGCCAGACTGATGGCTGAATCAAATTGCAATTCTTTAGATATTAATTTCATTGCACAAATAGATGACCAGGAGGAGATGGAGACTCCATTGATCAGTGAGGCCTATCTAGACTCACCATGGTACTCTGATATTATCTTTTTACTAACACATTTACAAGCTCCTCCAGGGCTAACAAAAACCAAGGAAAGATTCATCAAACAGAAACCAATGAGGTTTTGTATCTTAAATAATGCACTTTACTAGAAAGAAAATAATGGGATTTTACTAAATTGTTTATTAAAATATGAGGCTGACAAAATTATTGAGGAATTTCATGCAGGTGACTGTGGAGGCCATCTATACTGGAAGAGTACAACAGACAAAATACTTAGAGCTGGTTTTTACTGGCCAACTTTATTTTCTGATGTTAAAATATTTTTGACCTCTTGCCATAAATGCCAAATCTTTGAAGGGAAAAACTGTGCCTTTTACCTCTTAGCTATATCAACTAAAAAACCATTTCAACTATGGGGGTTAGACTTCATAGGTGAGATCCATCCTCCCTCTTCAGGCCAACATAAATAAAGCAATTCCCACTAGGCAAGCTACGGGTCGATTATAATCTCATTTATAGAAAGCAATATTTTATCAAGATTTGGATGCCCACATGGGATCATCACTAAAAATGCAACAGCATTCAAATCCAAGAAAATGATTTCTTTCTGTCATAAATACCATATTACCTTAGGTCATTCCACAACATATTATCCCCAAGGTAATGGTTTAGCTGAATCATCAAACAAAATCTTAATCAATATCATTAAAAAACTACTCCAAGAAAACCAAAAGACATGGAACAAAAAGTTGGTCTATGCCCTATGGGCTGATAGAATTACCACAAAAAATTATATTGGAACTTCACCTTATCAAATTGTTTATGGAACAGATTTTGTTTTCCCTTCTTCCTTGGGTGTCCCAGTCATGAATATTATCCAGGAATCACTGGCGGAAACAAATGATATTCAACAAAGAATCAATGAAACCATACATCTCCAATAAACTAGAGAAGAATTTTATGAAAAATCAGAAGTTTTACATGATAAAATAAAAAATACTTTTGATAAAAGGGTTAAGGAAGATGATTTTTTCATAGGAGATCAAGTTTTGAGATGGGATTCACGAAGAGAGGATAAAGGTAAAAATGGAAAGTTTGACTTTCTATGGCAAGGACCCTATGTGATATATGGTTATAGAGGTAATAATTCATTTTTCATCAGGAATTTGGATGGAACAAAACTTAAAGAAGGACCAGTGAATGGTAGGATGTTGAAACACTACTATTCTTCAGATTCACTCAACAATTAGATTGATTTACTTTATCATTGTAAATATTCATTGCAAGTGTGTAGATTGGAATGGAAATTTTATCTACAAAGTTGAAGCCCGAAGAGAAGGCCCTAAGCTTTCCAGTATAAGATGTCATTAATATGAATTGTTGTAGAAAACATAAGACAATTACAGGATCACCAAGTTCAATGGATAAGGCTACTGATATCAAAGTTCTTGGCATTCCAGCAGGAAATTCCATCCCCAAGTGAAGCCAATGTTAGTGACCTATAAATATAGGATTCATAATTTTGACTTGAATGTTGGTAATCTTGTAAATATGTACATACTTTGCCTTCTGCAAGTTGTATTCTCATATTTTTGTAAAAAATAAAAAAATCAAAAATCAAAAATAAAAAAGAGAGTAAAAAGTCCTAAAATAACAATCAAAGGACTTAGAAAAAATAATATACCCCAAAAGAAAAAAATGAATAAAACATGAAAGTGTGCAAGTCTAAATGCCACTAATTTTACCTTTTGTAGTTGATTATGGTAGAGTGTCAATAAATGCCATAATCTTTGATGAGTTGAACAATTTAATCTTGACTCGTCATATTTCAATTTCAAATGTTTTAGATAGAGAATAAAGAATTATCATACAGTTTAATCTTGACAGTTCAGTAGTTAAGTAGAGAATAAGTGAATCCAACAGTTTAATCTGGATTCCTGGATGAAATAAGTGTAGAATTAGATAGTTTAATATTTTCAAAAAGAATAAATGCTATAAAAGTTGCTAGCTCAAATGCACTTAATCAAAATGGAAGAAAAAATGTTAGCAGTTAAAATTGGGTAGGTAGAAGAAGGTGAGAAGCATGTAGATAGAGAATAAAGAATTGTCATACAGTTTAATCATGACAATTCAGTATTTAGATAGAGAATAAGTGAATCCAATAGTTTAATCTGGATTCCTGAATGAAATAAGTGTAGAATTAGATAGTTTTATTGCTTTCAGAAAGAATAAATGTTGTAAAGGTTGCTAGCTCAAATGCACCTAATCAAAATGGAAGAAAAAAATGTTAGCAATTAAAATTGGGTAGGTAGAAGAAGGTGAGAAGCATCATTGTAAATATTATTCACCAAGGCTACAAATAACTAACTTCCCTTCCCATAGCCATTTATCATTCTAAACTATCAGTCGGAAAAACTCAAGGCATTTCCTTGACTTCTGTTGGGACCGGACCCAAGGTTCTATGGCTGATTAGTTGAAAATGTTAAGTTGTTATAGTAATCCCAAAAATCACATCATTTTCCATTCATGCATTCATTTCAATGAAAACTCATAATTAAAAATCTCATTTTTACTTAATGATGCTCTAATCCCCATTTGATTAATTTCCCACATTTCATGAAAGCATAAAACCCTCAAAATGACATTTTATCCTAAGTTGAAATGATGAAGTTATTATAATGCGAATTTGCCTTTAAACTTCACTTTTCTTAGTTATATTAATGTATTTTGAGTATACATTTTCCCCTTGTTATATTAACTCTAACTTATTTACTAATTCCTTATAAAAATAACCTTTTCATATTAATATAACTCCCTTTTTATTAAATAGCCCCAAAAACCCATTATTATACCTTTAGCCAAAGTTTATTATCCTCACATTTTTTAATAATACCCAAAATAAACCCCTTTTGGCTAAAAATAACTTTATTCAAATATCCTGCCCCCTATGGTTATTAAATCAATTTTATTTAATTAGATATATAATAAATATACAAAGAAAATCTTTTAAACATATTTTATATATGTTTAAAACAAAAACAAAAATTCCCGAAGTTTAATTTAAACCAAACTTCACAAAACCCATCTCCCTGTTTAATACATCCCCTTTCCCGATCACCCTTAACCCCAAGGTTAAAAAATTAACATTTTCCACTTTCCCGATAAATATTCCTTTACCACAGTTTTTACCTTGGTTAAACCCTTTTTAAACCCCTCCCCGTCCACTTTATTCAATATATAAAGCCTTTTTATATATAAACCTTCCCATGTCCGTAGTTCTATCGGATTCAATTTCAACCATCCGATATTCCCGACTTTTTGATCTAACGGTTTAAAATGTATGCAATAATCCTATCCCCAAGCCCCTATCATTCCCTATCGTGTTGAACCCAAACCGTCCGATCATTTTTTCATTATAATCCAACGATCCATGATAAACGCGATCACTTGACTTCATCTCCCATTTGTCCCCGATGCGTTGAGTAATAACTGTTCAATCTCCAAATCTGATGATCCACATAGAACCCAATAAAACATTCCCCTGTCCCCACCACTCCTCATCGCATTAAGTCTGGACCGTAGATCCTCACTGTTAGATCAACAACTAATATTATAAGCCCCGGCCCCACTACATTAACCCCGCAACTTTGCATCAAATCCCAACCATTCGCATCGTGGAGTCAGATCCGACGATGCAGATCCCATATCGCGCAACTAAAGTAATCGATCCAAGTTTTAAAAAAATCGCGCGACAAAAGTTGTTTCTTAATACCGCCCGTTGTCTACGTGTCCCCTTTTCTTTCGATCGTGTGCCAAAATGTAAATACATCTTATCACCCCAATGCTACGCGAAAACCACCAGCTCCATAATAAAACCGCTCCTGCCATTAATATCCTTCCTGCAATAAATGTAATTGAATTTTGAGAAGACTTAAGGTTTTGCCTTAGGTTTTTCACTGTTTTCACTATATTTCACGCATTCACCATATAGAGAACCCTTTGATACCTGTTGTAGAGCCTGGAAACACCATTGTCGAGCCTTTTCTAAACTTGTAAATCATTTCCGTGCTGAAATTCGTCCCTGGATAATCTCCAAGTCTTCGGCCAAGCAAATGCAACTCAATTGAAGACTGTCACAGACCTGCAACCATTCCTCGACAGCAACCATACCTATCAAAGGTATTTTTCATCAATCTGACCTGTCAAATCTTCAAATTCAAAGGAAAAATAAAACAATTAGACTTCCTATACTGAAATAAACCCAAATTATCCATCTGGGAAGTCTTTAAACCTTCAAAATACAGGGGAAACCCCGTCAAATTTATCCCAGAATCCACGGTTTCAGTTTCAGAGAGTTTTTATCCATTCCAAAGCTACTTTCACTGATTAAAGTAACTTGAAAGCTTTTGAAAGCTATCTTCTAATGCTCTGTGCCTTATAAACCTTTTCTGTCACCCTAAAACCCTACTCAGAGTCTGATTTTCGCCTGAAAAGCCTTTCAATTGCCTCTTGTTTCTCAAAAATAACTTAGCAAATTGTATAATCTTGCTCTGTTCATTCAAAATGACTAAGAAACAAGTCACTCCCAAGTCTAGAGGTCCAAAATCCCAGAAAAATGTCTCTAGCAAGTTACCACATCCTAAACCTTCTAAAATCAATAAGCTTACTCCTGCCCTTACTGCTGAAACTACTGAAGTAGTCAGACCTGTTCAACCACCCATAAATTCTCAAGGAAGTAGCTCATTGATATATTTTGATTATAGAATCTTTGATCCTTCAGTTGAATTCAACCTGCTAGAAGTCCACAATTCGTGTTTTGGAAAATCTGTAGAGAAGGTTAAAAATGATGTACCCATTTGGGACTTCAATTTTCCAAGATATATTGTTCCTCTTACTCATCAGGCTCTAGATTTTGTCAGACTATGTTAGTTGTATTACTTTCCAAATTAGAGGTGTATTGTTAATAAAGATATGGAAGTCATGTTCTATATCAATGCTGAGTCCATTAATGCCATGCTACACATGGACCATGACCCTATGGCAATTTCACTGTCAATTCAAGACTTGACCCAGCGATACTTGGATTTAGATTTTCCTACCAGGTTCAATATCTTTCATACCTTTTGGCCAACTCATGTTAATGTACCCAAATTAAATCCACCCTATGATACCTTTGATTTCCCTGAGGGTACAAGGCAGATTGTCTCCATGCTATCATTCATACTGGGATATGACAATGGTGAATTTAATGATGCTTCTATCTTGGGTTTTCTATCCACATTGACTCTTGGCCAGCCTCCATCCATAATATTCAATTTTTCTAAGCTTATTGTTGAGAACATGCACTACCAATTGACAAAATTACCAGAGGAGGGGGTATTTAGATATACATCATATCTGCTACATCTTTTCTTGTATTATCAAGAAGAAAAATTCCCTATTGAGTTGCAGAAATCAGATGTAGAAGGGAAACTTATTTCAGTAATATTTTAGACATATTTATTAAGGAAAGACAGCAGTCAGTATAACTACACAGATTTCAATGATTTTTTCATAATGCCAGCTATGAACTTGTTAAATAAAGAAGAAACTCCCAGAATAAATGAAGAGACCAAAAGGATTTTACAGTTGTCTGAGAATTTTAAAACAGGGGATTGGTATTTATACAAGGATCATATAGAGATTAGAGTGTATGGTGCACTCTTGGCTCCATACAAATTACCAAGGTTTGTAACTACTATAATCTTTTCCTTAGAATATTTAAGGCAAATCTTAAATGCAGATGAAGTGAATTTCATGGCCTCCAAGAAAAAGACCCAATTCAATTTCAAGAATCAGATTGGTCCATTTATTGTCAACAATAGAGAATTTGTGAATGAAATAAATATCAAATTAAAATAGTACAAATTTCAATACATCTTCATGTGGAAATATGACCCTCAGGGTATTTTGAGCACTATTAGAGTAAAATGTAAGTTGACTCCCTTCTTACATGATTTCAAACCACAAATTGAGAAATTTGCCAATTAGATTGAGTGGGAGGCACATACTCTGATTGATGATGATACACAGAGTATGCAAGCAGATAATGTACAGGAAAAATAGGCTGATAATTCACAAGTTGTTACAGTTGATAAAGAAACAAAGGTTTCACACAAAAGAAGTAGAGAAGAGGACAGCTATACAACAAAAGCTATTTCAAACAAGAAATTCAGAATTCCTTATAGCAAGAAAATTAAATTGACTGTTGAAGAAAAGGATAAAGATATAGAGACTGATGATAATAATGGCCATCAGACTGATGATGAGGCAACAATAATAGTAAATGAGACACTCAAGGAACTTCAAAAGGTCCAAATTGAAGCACAGGATATAGACACAGTGATGGTTGAAAAACAATCTGATGTACAATTTCCTTCTTCCTCAAAGGCAATTGATAATAGAGAATCAGACATTCAAATAAAATTCAGGAAAATCGGGGAGAAGAATGAAGAAATAAAAAATGAATTCTATTCAAATTCCTCAAAGAGAAACCTGGAAATAAGGATAGACTTCTCACTGCTTTTGATTATTCTTCCAACTGTTAGCGCTCGAATCTGCCTCGGGCTGAAGAAGGCGAGGTTCGAGGCAACATCAAACCAAGCTCAGCCTCGTAGCTAGCCCTACGAGGAGAGGAGAGGGCTCTCTCCGGGTCTATCTCAGCAAAAGGTTTTCAGAAGGGCTGAGATGACCAAAAGCATAACTGATCTTAGGCTAGTAAACTGATAGAAAGGGTTTTAATAAATGTTGGGTTTCTGGGCTGTGTGAGGCAAAGACAGCAAGAGCAGAGATTAAATAAAGAATGCAGATTATCTCCTGAGGCAAGGTAAGCATGAAGTTTAGCAATTAAATTGGGATAAACGGAATGACAAGACTGCTGAGAAGTCGACAAGGGCATAGAAGATGGATCCTTGTCGAACAGAAGAAAACATTAACTATGAATACTTCCTCAAGACAGAGCAACTAAATTGAATTCTTCCTTTCTCACTTAGAAACATTCAATATTGAAATGGCGATTAATGAAATGCGAACATAACGATGACATATGAAACAAAAGGAAAAACATTTGCTAAATTTCAAGCCACAAGAATCTCAAAAAACAGAGCTGTATCTCCTCATTAAAATCTCTGTCTAAAACTGTACAATAAAACTCCAATTTTCTCCTACATCAGCTCTCAGAACTCTCTCCCTTCCTTTCACAAAATGAAATACATTAAATAAACTCTGCTAGGGGAAAACCATCGACCCCAAGACAAGGAATTTGTTTTATCATTATTAAACAAATAAAACTAATAACCAATCAGCTTTCCTGAAGATAGAATAGCGCTCCTTCTTCTACTCGAATCTGTTGATGACTGATGAATAGGCAAAATCTGGAGCTGCACTTTCTGAAATGTAGCTTGAAGACCCAAAATAGACCAACGAATTCGATTTGCTCTGCTGGGATAATTATCTGCACTTCTGGCTTCTGACTTTGATTGCCACGTTATATTTTATCATTTGAAAATCTCTGGAGCGCAGATCATTGGAAAGTAACTGAAATCAGAAATAGACCCTCTGACCCTATTTATCTGCTAAGGTAGATATTCTTCACTCTATTTTTAGCTTTGACTTTCAATATTCAAAACAAAAACTAATTTTAAATAAACATAGCTTTTGAATTTTGCCTTTGACAAAGCTCCGCCATTTGCAGGTGCGTTTTCTCCCTTTCGTTGTTAATTACATTCTCTGGTCATTTCCCAACTTTTAAAGTGTCTGCAAATGCTGCACCTGATGATATGCCTTGTCTCTTGTCAAATCTGCGGACCTGTCCCTTGAAAGTGCACATCAGGATTATCAGGATTGCTTATGGTTGGTATGTAACCAAGTCATGAAAATAACCTGTATCATATGAAAGAGCAGGTGTCCCAAAAAACTATTGCATATGACAAATTTGCCTTCAGCATCGGCGTGAAGAACATATCGACCTGCATACCATTTTCTACAGCGCATCATCTGAAATAATTAGTCACTAGACAAGAAATTCAATGGCCTCTTCTTCTTATAAATAACTGCATATCCATTCACTGATATTATACACCGCGGAGTAGGGCGAAGGCGCTGGAATTTGACTGATTATGTTTAATATTGTAAAAGCAAAATGTCAATGCCATCATATTGCTCTTCTATCCAACTGGAAATTAGCTCCACCGATTTTAGATTCTAATTGATGGGAAAACTACGTTAACACCCTCTGTCTGTAAGGATGCCACCAACACATTTAAAAACATCAAGCAATTGCTAAAAACCTGTTTGAAGGCCGATGGGGGCGATCCCAAACAAGACTGGGCGCTCAAAACGAATTTTCGAACCTCTGTTGATGCGTGGGTCGCTCACCTCTGCGTGGGTCGCTCGGCCCAGGTGGGTCGCTCACCTTGTAAGTTCACACTGCGGAAATAACCCAGGTGGGTCGCTCTGCCCAGATGGGTCGCTCGCGCCCAGGTGGGTCGCTCGAGCTCCAAGACCCTGTCAACGCAGTTTTAAAACGTGAATTCGGCCCTCCAACTCCAAATCTCGACTTGGGTGCTGTAGATTGGTGCAAATGAAATTGGTTTGGCTTTTATATATGATGCAAATATCTTCCACAATCAGATTTGATTCAAATCTAATTGATAACCCATATTACAATGTTTTTGTAATTTCACATTTGGCTTTTTAAATACAATCTTCTTTTGGCTTTTCTGAGCTCGATTTTGATGATTTTGCTGTCTTCTTGCAGGGATCGGAGCTGCTGAAGATGAAACAAGGCTGCCATTTGAAGAGCTGGAGAATTTGCAGCATTTTGACAAATTACATATTCTAAAAAACACATTTAATGATTTCTTCTTCAAAACAGGGTTTTGAAGAAGAATCAATTTCACATTGATGACATTCCTAAAATAAACACCTACTGAATCTTCCTCTAGTCTGCAAACAAAACCCTGAGCTCAAGAATTAAAATGACTCTTTTCTGGACCAGAGTAACATCAGTGACTTTGGTGAATTTGACTGCAGCGGGCTGACAAGACGGAGTCTAACACCAACAAATTGATAATGTCATTCTTGAAGCCTACAGTGGCTGATCCTAATATAGTAGTAGATTATTCAAAGACATATTTGGAGGTAGATGCAGATGCTATTCATGAATTAGACCAAATAGATTTCCATAGAAGCACTACAGAGATGTTATATTCAAAAGTGGTCAATAAAACAATGAGTGCTTGTAAGCTTAAAAAAATTGTGTCAAATATGCAGACACAAATGAATTTGGACAAAGTATCTTTTCATGCTAAAGAATTGAGAATCAAAGCATTAGAGGACTTGGTAATTGAAGCTAGAGCCGACCCAGCTAATATTGAAATAGAAAAGGCTTTGATCAAACAGAAGAATGAAGATATTTCTTCTCTCAGGAGGCAACTCAAATTGCCTCAGGGTGAGCATCCCCAAGCCAAAGAGATCCTTCAATAGAAGACATAAAATGATGAATTAAGTTAGTTGGTTTTAAAGATGACTGCTCAACTTAGAGAAATGGAAAACCAAACTCAAGCTTTAATAAAGGAAAATGAAGCTTTGAAAAAGGCTAAAGAAGTCATTCCCACAGTCATTCCATTAGTAAGTACTATTGTACCATCTACCTTAGCAGAACATCTGGCACCAAAAGGGAAATTGGAAACTGCAATGTCAATTTCGTTAAAAGATGTTTCTGCTGCTGCATCTTCAAATACACAGGTACAAACAGGAGCCACGAATTTGGTAAAAGCTTTGGAGGAAATGACTTTGAAGAATGATGAGATTAAAAATTTGAAAAAATCAAATCAAAACTTTGAATCAGCCTATAAATATGTTGTGATAACTTCAAAGGGTCATGAGCAAAGAGTAAAATCTTTAGAAGAAAGGGTTTTGATTTTACAAAAAGAAGTAAATCTCACTGATCAGGTTGCCTACATCAAAAATTATTTATGGACCAATATCATTGAAGGCATTCACTCACAGTGGCCTTCTATTCAAATCATTTATGAGTAGAAATATTTGTTACAAGCTGCCATTGTAGAAATTAATAAAACAAAGAAGGAACTTGGAAATAAGCCACCACAAGCATTCCAACTCATATCATTTTTTAATAGCAAAAATAGGGAAGAATTAGAAGAGTTGAAAATTACTAACAGAACAGAGGCCATCCTTCTGTTAGGGTCCCGTGATATGGCTAATTGGAAAACCAAATGACAGTGTAACATCAAACCAATCTTTGGAGTCCAAGGACCTAGCCTTCCTGGACTCAGAGAGGGCTCTCTCTATATGTGTAAGGGATATTTGTGTGTTTTGCTTATTGTGTTCTGATTTTAGGCTAGTTATGAAGTAGGTTTTTTGGTTTTGGTTTTTAGGTTGTGAGGGATGAAACTGATCAAAGATATAAGATAGGTAAAAAGATGTCAAATCAACTGGGCTATGGGGTCGAAAAGGTCTAGAAATCTATCAAACGGTGATACAAGGCTATTGAAGGGCCGATTTGATTCGAGGTAGAAAGGATATTTGGGCAAAATGGAATAAAAATGAACATCAAGTTTGGGAACAACAAAGGATTTCAAGCATAACTAGTTTAATAGCTGACATAAACAGGGTAGGGAAAACCATTAATCATGAGAAATGTAACTATAAGCTAATCAATACATAGAAATAAACATTCAAGCCATGCATAGAGATATATAACTCTCTAACTTTGGGAAATGGCTATCAGACTTTGGGGAAAAACACTTAAGAGAGACAAACAACTCAAATCACTATGCCAGAACGCCTAAACATAGTACTTCAAGTTATTGGGCACTTTGAAAACAAGATTGCATAGTCTTAGGCAAAGGGCAAGATCGAAACAAGACCTCCTTGGTTCAACAAATGACAATCTAATCAGTCAAAGATAAATTTCATGGATGGAGCTATGGCTAGCCATTGGTAAGCAGGGCGTACCGTAAATCATACTTAACATGCATAGAACCATGAATGAAATAAGCAACAATATCCTTAATTTATTAAAGAGCAATCAAGAATTCTTTAATGTGACTAAGGAAGAAGAAAACATGGAAGCTATGAAGAAACATGAAATTTGAGGTGCCTCCAAGGGCATGTCTCAAATTTGTTCTCTACTTATCTATAGCAAGCAAGAAACATGGATTCATGAATGAAAACTAGAAAACAAAACAAAGAAAGAGACAGTATACCATTCTACCAATTCATGGAATCCAACAACAATCCTCTTTCATCATCCAAGAACATCCAAGAGACTATCCAAGAGCATGAGACAAGTATTTCTTCCAAAGCTTATATGACCATATATTGCTTCTATCATCAAGTTTAGCCTTTTTTACATTGAAATCCCTTGGAATATATAGGCTCAAGTGAGGAAAACCTCTTAGTTCAATTTGCACTCTCATTGGCCTATTCAAAATATCTAAACCTGTCCTTGAGGCTTTGCAAAGCCCAAGGCACAAAATATCTCATAAAATATCTAAAAAATTCTAAAAGAGGGAATTAAATTGACTTTTCATAAATTCTCATGTGCAAAAATAGCTAAACGCACATGAGGAAAAAGAAGCTTTTAAAGGTTCAAATTTTACAAAAATACTCAAAAATTATATCAGCAAAAGGTCCCCTGACTTGCCGGCAACTTTTAGCAGCCTTCCCGATGTCAAAACAAGGCTCATGATAGCTCGTTGGAAAGCTCTGTGTGTCTACTTTCTGGATCAGCTAGAAATTTTCCAATCTAATGCCTGGAAATCCTCCAAAAATAGGCCTGGGTGTAAAAAACCAAAAAATAAGGTTTGCTGATAGACTGGGCAGAGTGTAGAAAAAGCGGGCATTTTTCACCATTTCGGGGGAGAAAATGATCTTCAAATGTCCTGAAAATCGCTGAGTGTGTGCTCCTAAAATTATGGCATCCAATGATACCATTCTCCTCCTTTTTTGATTCCCCAAAATGAAATGGCGAAGCTCATGAGTTTTGGCCAAAAACCCAAAAATGCCAAAAAACCAAAATATGTCGAAAAACGCCCAAAATTGGTGAGCATGACCCTCAAGGGTTCTCAGCAACATGTTGTGAAGCAAAGGCCAAAATCTGAAGTCATGATGTGTCTTTTCTCACTTTCCGTGCCGAGCGCTTCCCTTTAGCCTCCTTTAGCTTTTCTTGAGCAGCCTTCAACTTGCACCAGGCAAATTGATTTAACTTTTTGTAATGCCTCGTCATTCTTCTTTGAAGGTCTAAATCCCTGTTTTCCCTCTCCAACTTCTTCTCCAAATGGTCATTGACTCTCTCAAGCCATGCCTCCTTATTGTCCTCTATCTCCTATTCAAACAATGTAGTGAGAGGGGTAGATTGGAGAAGGGCATTTTCCTCTTCTTTTTTCTTTTCAAGGGCCTTTTTAAGCCCCATGGTTCTAGGCCTCTTTCGCTTAGGCTGATCTTCTCCTTCACTTTCATCAAACTCGCCCATGAGTTCTTCCAACCTTACTTGGGATTTGGAGGCCTCCTTCTTGTACTTAGTCTCCCATGTCTCATAAACAGCCATATGGACACTCATTTTCCTATTTTGAATTTGCAGAAATTGATTGAAATTCCTTGCCCTATGAAGATCATCCTTCAATGCATCAATTTGGCCTTCTCTTTGGATCAAGAGTTTTTCTAGAATCCGGGCCTCATTTTCACTATCATCGCTTTGGATTGGGATGATGTCGAAAGCACTCTCATGTTCATGACTTCCTTCTACCTTGCCCTTCCCTTTGCTTTGGGTGGCTATTCTAGTGCTCTTCCCCCTAGGCAAATCAATGATAGGCTTCTTTGGCAATTTTCCTTTACTTCGGAGAGCCCTTGCCACATTTGGAGTGACCACTCTAAGCACTCTCTTCTTTGATGCCCGAGGCTTGGCCTATTTAGGAGAAGAGGGCATGACCCCTTTACCTTTGTCATCTTGCTTGTCATCCTTTTGAGTTTGTTGTTCTTCTTGAGGAGGCTGCTGTCCTTCTTGAGGAGGCTGCCCTTGCTCATCACTGTCATGCTCTTGCTGCTCTGTCTCAAAAAGCTGCAATTCATCATCTTTATGCTATTTTTCAGCACTTTCTTCCTCTTTCCCTTCCTGCTATTCATCACCACTGCGATGTTGTTGTTCATGTTGTAGTCCCGTAATTCCTTCCTCTTGCTCATGCTACTGTTCATCACCACTGTGATGTTGTTGTGTTTCATGTTGTTGTTCATCACCATTGTGATGTTTCTGTGTGTCACCATAAGACTGTTGTTCAGCCTCATCACCATTTTGTTGTTCACCCTCACCACTGTCATGCTGCTGTCCAGCACTTTCTTCCTCTTGCTGATGTCCTTCCTCCTCTCCATTGGTCACTTCCTTCTCCTTCTTCATGTTCCTTTTTTTTTTCTATAGTAAACTTGAGCCTTTTAGGAGTAGGTCTGCTAGAAGAAGGCGAGGGGCGATGAGTAGGAGATGTAGGGGATGTATGGACTGGAGGGACAGTGGAGAAATATGGATGAGTGATGAAAACATCCCAAGAGACCTCTCTCTTTTAAAGCTGATGAAGAATGATGATTTTGATGAGAGAGTGATGGAATAGACAGGCTATTTGCTGTGACAGAGGCTTCTTCTGGACAGTGGACGCCATTTTCTCTATGCTCTTGTGCAAGAAGAAATGAAGATTTAGCTGCTTGGTCCTTATGAAATGCATCAGCAGTCGAATGTGATATGCATTGAACATAAAAACTCTCTCAAGCCACGCCTCCTTATTTTTCTCTATCTCCTGTTCAAACAATGCAGTGAGAGGGGTCGATTGGAGAAGGGCATTTTCCTCTTCTTTTTTCTTTTCAAGGGCCTTTTTAAGCCCCATGGTTCTAGGCCTCTTTCGCTTAGGCTGATCTTCGCCTTCACTTTCATCAAACTCGCCCATGAGTTCTTCCAACCTTACTTGGGCTTTGGGGGCCTCCTTCTTGTACTTAGTCGCCCGTGTCTCATAAACAGCCATATGGACACTCATTTGCCTATTTTGGATTTGCAGAAATTGATTGAAATTCCTTGCCCTATGAAGATCATCCTTCATTGCATCAATTTGGCCTTCTCTTTGGATCAAGAGGTTTTCTAGAATCCAAGCCTCATTTTCACTATCATCGCTTTGGATTGGGATGATGTCGAAAGCACTATCATGTTCATCACTTCCTTCTACCTTGCCCTTCCCTTTAGTTTGGGTGGCTATTCTAGTTCTCTTCCTCCTAGGAAAATCAATGATAGGCTTCTTTGGAAAATTTCCTTTACTTCGGAGAGCCCTTGTCACATTTTGAGTGACCACTCTAGGCACTCTCTTCTTTGCTGTCTGGGGCTTGGCCTTTTTAGGAGAAGAGGGCATGACCCCTTTACCTTTTTCATCTTGCTTGTCATCCTTTTAAGTTTGTTGTTCTTCTTGAGGAGCTTTCCCTTGCTCATCACTGTCATGCTCTTGCTGATCTGTCTCACAAAGTTTCCCTTCATCATCTTTATGCTACTGTTCAGCACTTTCTTCCTCTTTCCCTTGTTGTTGTTCATCATCACTGTGATGTTGTTGTTCATGTTGTTGTCCCGTACTTCCTTCCTCTTGCTCATGTTGCTGCTCATCACAACTGTGATGTTGTTGTGTGTCATGCTGCTGTTCATCACCACTATGATGTTGTTGTGTTTAACCTTAAGGCTGATATTCAGCCTCATCATCAGTTTGTTGTTCATCCTCACCACTGTCATGCTGCTTTCCAGCACTTTCTTCCTCTTGCTGGTCACTTCCTTCTCCTTCTTCATGTTCCTTTGTTTGTTCTGTAGTAAACTTGAGCCTTTTAGGAGTAGGTCTGCTAGAAGAAGGCGAGGGGTGATGAGTAGGAGATGTATGGGATGTATGGACTGGAGGGATAGTGGAGAAATCCGGATGACTGATGAAAACATCCCAAGAGACTCTCTCTTTTCAAGCTGATGAAGAATGATGATTTTGATGAGAGAGTGATGGAATAGACAGGCTATTTGCTGTGACAGAGGCTTCTTCTGGATAGTTGAGGCCATTTTCTCTATGCTCTTGTGCAAGAAGAAAGGAAGATTTAGCTGCTTGGTCCTTGTGAAATGCATCAGCAGTCGAATGTGATATGCATAAATTCGGGAGAATCTTCCCTCGCAAGTGAAGTACTTCATGATAATCTTCATGAGAGGGGCATAGCTGGCTAAAAGATATGAGAAAATGAAAATAGAAGAACAAGAATCTCTGTGTTCAGGCTTTAGGAAGGGCTTGTAATCATCTAAGTCCAAATATCTTTGCTTAAACCATTTCTCGCCAATATAGGGAATTCTAGTGGCTTTGGAGATAGATATTGGGGAGAACTTGAAGTCAAGGCCTGCCAAAAATCTAAACATCCCACCTCATGGAATTGAATAATACTGATGGGTGGGCATTCACTTCTTCAAAGGAAATGGGCTCATACCTCTTGTGCAATCCACTTCTACTATCCTGTCTGGGAGGCATCGTGTCTTGGATGCGCTTCTGCAAAAACCAAACTGCCTCAAAATTTCTTGAAATTTCTTCTTCAAACAAAACTCTACCTTCTCTGTCAATCACTGTTTGATCAAGGTAAAATTGGTTTTTCAAATGCTGTGTGAGATGCCCTTTTAACACACAATTCTCTGCACTTTTCAAAACACTACTTTTCCCTTTGTATGCCACTCAACAAGTAAACTCAAGAACAAAAACACAGTCAATAAAAGATACAGAGTCAAAGTGATTTTTCTGTGTTTGTGGTAAGGTCACCTAGCTCTTGGTGTTTTGAGGACAACAGGACAACCTTGTATTTTTAGACAAGGGCAAAACAAAAATCTTCCCAATTCAAAATACTACTCTAGCATTTGCTATTCCTCACACAGATTCTGACAACACCTTCCAACTGATTAAATTGATTTACTCACTAAGGTCTGTTTATGGTTAAAAAGGCAGCCATGACCTTGTTCTTCACCACACCGAGGAAGACTTTGAATAATGGCCAAGTAATACATGTATGATTACTGTGGTTGAAATTAGGACCACTGCTTCATTTTTTAAATACTGAGTTTTTTCTTTTAAAATAGTGCCTCCATCTTTTATCATTGCTTTGAAGGTATTTTCATGGGCTTTTCACATCAATAAAAACTCAATCATCCTTATTGTTTCACCTCCAACAAACATAACCACAGCAAGTCTCGAGTTTTAAACAAAAACATCAACCCTCCCAAGCACTACTTTCTTCACTGCATAAGACTGAAAGAGGTTATGTTTTTCATCTCAGTTTTGAGGGCAGCTTTAAGTTTTTTGGAACAAGAAAGACCACCCTTCTTTCAGCAAACTGTAACAATAGCCCTCGGACCTTTTTCACACCGACACGCCTTGACTTACACCAAAGGTCTCATATTTTTCACCATTACTTATTCCTTTGATAAACGAAGTATATGACCACCCTTTAGAAAAATTAATATACTAAAGAGGCACATAAATACCTTGAAACACGATGGAAGGTTTTGCTTGAGAGTTGGAGCAGCTTTGAAAGCAATTTGAAGGCGTTTTGATGACTTAAACTGTGTGCGGCACGTTTAGGATGGGAGAGCGCCTCGAAAAAAGAACGTCGGGTCATCTGTCGGGCCGACGTGGCCAAAGTCTACAGGCGCACCGTGCGCCGTGACAGGCGCGCCGCACCACATTGTAATCCTGTGTAAATTCTTCGCCTGAACGCGCCACGCAACTCTACAAGCGCGCCACGCGGTCTTCAAGCCCAAAAAACTCTGTGATCTTGCTCAAAACTTCTTTCTCCGGTATCGTGGATAGCAAGAGGAGTTTTGCTTGCCCTTGGGAAATTTCAAAATGGATTTTCAACGGTCATTAACCCTTTTGAAAGCGAAAAAATCCGAGCCCTTTTCACGTTCACTTGGTGCAGGTTTTGAAAACTTTTGGAAAGCTTTTAACGACCCTTTGCACCAATTTTTCGATAAAAAGTGAAGTTTGATTTTTTAAAAGGTAGCATAGTGAGAACTTTGCTTTAGGTGAAAAGGCTTTGTTTAGGATTTTCAAATCTCCTATACTGCATTTTCACTGTGCTTTATTTAAATGAGGAACTCTGCCACTGCCGACCCTTTAATGTCATTTTCAATATGTAACATTTTCTCAACAATACACCAATGAGTTTATGAAGCACCTTTGCCATTTTGCAAGGAGGTGGATTTACCCTTTTTAAATTTTTAACTAATAGTGTCTACTCTGGATGCTTTAAAGGTGATAATGCTCACTGTAAAACTGATTTAACTGTTAGGTGTCCTTTAAGCTCATCTTCTGACTGTGGGTGAAAAAATTCAGTTGCATTTACTCATGCTTTACCCAACTCTGTTCATTTAAAGGGAACTTCTTTAAACCTCTCCCTTTATTCAAAATGCAGTAGTAAGGTACCTTTGACCCTTTTTATAAGGAAACTGCCTTCCTTTGTAATGGTGGCATGCATATATTGCTTTAATTGGGTTCCAGAACCTAAAAATCATGTCATGATCTTTCCTGCACATTTATGACCCTATGTGTTCAATTGCATTGCCTCTTTGGGAGAACTGAGCTCGAATTGCCTTTCTGTCCACTATGATGTATAATTTGAAAGATATTCCCCTATGAGTAGGAATATCGGTACTTTTTGAAACATAATCATCATCTGTGGCTTGTGTTATGACCCATCCTTCAATCATCAGCAAGGTTGTTTTAGGTGGGCTCCAGACTGCTTCTTGGAAAGAAACCTTGATAAGAGACAAGTTTAACCTCTTGGATTACAGTGGTACCCCTGCTTCCTTGCTTGTCTTTTACATCATTTCTCTGTTTCAACTGTCTCCTATTTTTTTTTACAATTTGTCTCTCAGTCAGACCTTGAAATCAGTCACTGCTCTGGCCCTCTGCTTATCAATGAAGGAGGCCTGTCTTGACAAAATGCCTGATGTTATTTCAACCTTTGTCTCAATCAAATGCAGACTGTTTGATGAATCATACTGAAAGTGGCTTCTCTTATACATGATGGCAGAGGTTATTTTGAGCTCAAGACTATTTGACTCTCCTGGCCATCTGTTTAATAATCCTTTCTTCAATGATGATGAACTTGTTGGCTTCACATTGTAACTGAAATAATAGTGAAATCATACAAATCATTTTTATAGCCCACTGCTTTGCCTCTGCCTTTGATTATCATTTTCATGCAAAGACCTTCAGTTTTTATCTCACTGTACTTCAAAGCTTGTCTTCACAGTTAGTGAAAAAATCAAAAACAGACTTTACCTTTGGCCCTCTGCTTATGGATGAAGGAGGTGCTTTAGTCTTCAGACCCTCTGCTTATAGATGAAGGAGGTTTTTAGTCATGTCATATCATCAGCCCTTTGACAGTGTTATTTTTCCTTTCACTATCCTTTCAGGCTTTGGATGTGATTACAAGAGCTTAATGAAAAACTCTATGCTCTTTGGCTGCATCCCACGCTCAAGATCACATTGAGAAGCAGTTGTCTTCTCATGTGGAGCCAAATATTGTCTTCTGATATGCTGGTATGTCTCTGTCCTTGAAAGATCCATTTAAAACACTGCAAAAACACCTAGAATCAGTTTGACTTATGGTCCATGTATTGTTGAGACTCTAGGGTGTACTAGTGGTGCGACCTATGGCTGTAACAAACTTTATTTGCAGAATGGGAAGGTATGTTATGACTGGTCTATAGCAAATGGAGGTTCTTTGGCTTTAGAATAGCTTGCCAAGGGAAAAATGCTTTCTTTTTGGACAGATTTGGATTGTTTCTTTAGAGTTGATGGGTAGACTAGTATGGCTAAGGCTAGGTAGGACTTGATAATGAGGTTTCATCTCGTCATTGGCGGTCTGAAAGGTAGGAAGGAAAAAAATGTTTATGGGTGTTTTCCAACTGGAAAATTTGAACAATTTTTAGATCAGCTGCTAGAAAACTTGGCTGTTACAACTAGTCATCACCAACAAGTGAAAAATAGTGATGACTAACAGTGGCTCCATTTGGCGAGGGCAGCTCTTTTTCAGGAGGTGTCTATAATTTCAGATCTTTGGCTTATGAAGACTAGTGCCTTTACCCATTGGTGCAAATTTCATTCCTCCTTGATGCTACTTCTGAAAAATGACAGCATGATTAGCATCAATGATATTTCTACCTACCCCACTATCTTTCCTAACATTTTTTCTTCTTTTTTGGCGCATTTGGACTAGCAGCCTTTTGACAACATATATTTTTTATTTTTGAAAAATGAACCTATCTAATTCTACACTTATATCTGCCAGGAGTTCGGATTAAACTGATGAAATCCTTCATTACTCTACTTATGCTAGATCAACTGTCAAGATTAAGCTGTTTGATGGGATTTTGTTTTCTAATCTAAAACATGAAATTGAAAAGATGATTAAATCAGGGTTAGATAGTCTGATTCGTCATGTATTTGTGGCATGAAAGACAAGCTGCACGCAAATATTATTTTTCATAAAATGGAAACTAGGAAAAACAGGGCTAAGATGCACAATTTGTTTTTCATCCTCGCTTCCCTCTTTGGTTCTGTTTTGGGCGTGTGGAACCAGTATCTTTTCCTAATCTACTCTCTTTGATAATTCAAGCTTACACAATGTTTACCATCTTTTTCACTCACTAACTTATCAGCAAATAAATTTAAACATGTTCAGCTATGATTAGGCTAGATAAATGAAGAAGACATTTGAGTACTAGTAGCGGCATTTAGACTTGTGCACATTCTGAAGGACTATTTTTTGTAACATGGCGCCTTTTCTATTTTTCAACTGCCCTCTTTTCTATTCTTCTATTGTTTTTGACTTTTCTGTTTTATCTATTTTTCAAACAGTGGTATATACAATGATTGAAAATGCCTTAAAATCGGAAATCTTTGAAATGGCGAAACTTAAGCATCTTATCCTCGTAAGGATCTCCTACCATTCTTGGTCCACTCAACTCCTGAAAAGAGAAATTTGGAAAATTCTCTCTTTCCAGCATGACATAAGGATTAATGCAAGAATCTCTGAATGAACCCGCATCTTCTCGTTATACCTCTTTATACCTCTAATTTCCGCTCCTTTCTTTACTGTATATCTTCCTTAAGTAATGCATATAATCTTGGTCATTTTTGAAATAAATAATGACATCATCAAGTTATGTTAAAATGCAGAAATTTAGGACTGGAAGCATGGCTTTCATGAGCATATTTTTTATATCCAGTGGTTTTGCAATTTTGAGTCTGAAACTGGAATTACTTCCAGCATACTGGAAAAAATCTTTGAGTTGTCTACTTTGCAAGGGAATCATTTGGCCACAACCTGAAACATCATCTTGCAAAGGCATATGATTAAAAGCACTTATCATCAGTATATCATGGTCTTGGGTAGGAAGGATAAAATTTCTGTTATATGGATGTGCATTAGTGTTTCTAAAATGAAAACAGACCCTATGACCAGCCATTTTATCTTTGATTATTACTGATTGGTTCAGATTTGCGTATTTTCTTTTGTTAAAGTTGTTTCTGGGGGGAATGGTAGTGGCATAGTGTTTTTCATTGTTTTCTCTGCGTGATGTAGTATTCTGCATGAGATTGCCAATTCTAGCAGTTCTAAGTCTTTGATGGAATGACAGGATTTTAGCCAATTCAAGTAACTCAAGTGTATTTGGATTGCAATTATCATGTTTGCTCATAAGGAGTTTATCAGGTGCTTTTTTTGGATTTTGAGCTGTTATGGCTACAGTCAAGGTTTCACTTGCAAAGGAAGATTTGTGTGATGGTAAATCTTTGAGGTATGGTAAAAACATTAAGCTTCCCTGCTCCTGAGTTCCGAAAAGGTTTGTAATATGTAAGTCCTCTAATGCCTTTATTCTGAAAAAGTTTCCTAATGTTACTGCTGAGGTTTGACTAAGGTTCGAGCAATTCACTTGATAGTACATAATGGTTTGCGCTTCCTGCTCTATTCCTATTTCAGAAAGAACATACTTTCTTTCCTCAAAACATAGCTGTTCATGATCATGGTAGTTTTGAGTGTCTAGTTCATCATAGGGAACTAGGGGCAGCTGATGTGGTGGGTCTAAGTTTGATTCAGTGTCTTCTGACTGTTCTTTAATGTTCTCATCAGTATGCAGAATAAAAGAGTTCAGGTCGGAATGCAAGGAATACATTGGGATGTTATCTGGCCTCACATGGCTACTGATCATGTATTTCATGTGTGACTCTCGATAGAGTATTCTTGTTTGGTCAAACACAGGAATAGTGGCGTAGGACATATCCAATTGAATATTTCCTTGGAGCTTGGCTCCCCAATATCTTGATAGGAGCATTCCGTACTTGGGAGGAATGTCTACTACTACTATGTCCATGATCAAATGCTTTGCAGGTATTTGGGCCAAACTAAAACAAAGATATTTGATCAAGCCTAGACATTTGACTCTACTAGAATCAAATGAATATAAGTCTTTGTATGGTCTCATGATTTCTAGGCCTAATATTTCCATTACAACCTTTGGCATAAAATTATGCGAGGCGCCGGAGTCTAGCATGGCATTGTGAAGGATTTGGTCATGGATATTTAGACTGATGTAAAAGGGAAGAGTGGTTCCCTCTTGGAATTTCCCTTCTATTTTTGGACCAAACAACACTTCAGGAGTGTCATCAACTAGATTAACAGTGTTGGCATCATTCCCTAGATTCAAGACCTTTAACACTTGTGATTTATAAGAGCCTTGGGTGATGAGCTCGATAAGAGCCACGGTTATCTTTATTTTTGCGATTTCACCCTAAAAAATAAAAGGTAGTTGCAGTTTAGACATGTTTGTTTCAGCTTTTTCAGCCATGATCTTCTCTATGTTCTGAGTTTTCTGGCTCTGTTTCAGGATTTTGTTTGCCACAATCACCTCAGGAATCTTTGTGGAAGTACTAGGAATATTTGAATCAGGATTAGTTTGGGTAACCCTATCTTTGTTTTGGTCATTTTTCCCGACCATGATTTTGTTGTTGTTGACTGCTTTCTTGAAGATGGTATTAGAGTTGTTAGCAGCGTCAGGGCTACCCTTCTTGGATTTGTCTTGATTTTTCCTGCTTCTAAGGTTATACTGCCTGTGGGCTTCTATTATGGAATTCTAAAAATCTATGGCAGGATCCTCGGGATCTTCATAGTTGGTTTCATCCTGACTTGGAGAGAAGAATGCTTGTTCTTCTTCTGTGAGGTACACCTCACTCTCGTTATTAGACCCTATGAGGTTCAAATGATTTTCATCAATGGGTTTTATATCCCTATCATCTTCTTCCACATAATTTTCATTAAATGGTGGCCTAATTTGTTGGTCATTTTCCCTTGGTTTTTTTTGGGGCTGTTCCCTCCTAAAATTTTGGTTTTGGTTTCTGTTTGGAGGGTTTGGCTGATTGTCCCTAAAAGGGGCCTTCTCACTTATATTTTCCCACATTTTGGCCATGGACCTAACTAAGTCATCTATTCTAGGATCTAAGGAAGGGGATGAAGTGGAGACCTCATCCTGGTATTTGACTTTCCTTTCTGATCTAGTTCTAGCTCTTTTTTCTGCTAAGTTGGTTTCTGCTCTTATGGCTACTTTTTGCATTTCCTCTAGGGTAGGGGGGTCCTTGTCTCTTAGCTGATAAGTCATGTCTGGGTCAAAACCCTCGGGGAACTTTTCCAAGGCTGAACCAAGTGGGGGTTTGAAGTGAGGTGGGAGGGCGTTATACACACTGTTGAACCTAGTGCAGTATGCCTGGACACTTTCTCCATTTTCCCGTTTTAGATTTTTATATTCTGACAAGATTTGAATAGGGTTCTTTCGGATTTCCCACTTGTTTATGAAGGTTTGGTAGAGTTCTAGGGGGTTGTGGATGCTATTTGTAGTTAAGCTTTTGAACCATTTTTTGGGTTCTCCGCCCAGGCTTTGGGCGAACATTCTCATTCTGACGGTGTCGTCTTGTATTTCCATGTATTCAAAGGCATCGCTAATCTTATCTATATGTTGTTGAGCTGTGGTATTCTCATCTCCAGTAAAGTGTGGGATTTTGGCTTGCTAGTTATCTTGTAAGGGAGCCAAAGGTTGTGGCAACACCAAAGGTGCGTACCAGGCTGCCACGATGGGAGCTGATGGATGATTTACAAAATGAGAGTTTTTGGGATGAGCTGAGGTGGTTTGAACAGTAGTGGTTTGGATAGGTGTGGTGGAAGTACTTGGACTAGTGATCTGATTTTGAGCAGATCTGGGATGGTAGGAGCCAAAGTGATGGAGAAGCTGAAAGTCGGGAGGTGTGGTAGGTGAGGCTTCTCTACTAGGACTTTGTGGGAGATCTAGGGGATCAAGATCGTCAAAGTCTATCTTACTTTGTGACTTGCTTCTAAAAATGGTTTTTGCTGATTTTAAGTCAAAGGGGGAATCCTGCAAGGTAGTGAGATGTTTGGGTATTGATTTTGCTTTACGGATGGACCTATCGATAGCTAAATCGCCAGTTTTGGAAGCTTGCCACAGAATCTTCTCTGGGTCATCTACTATGATAGGGGGGATTTGGGTCTGGATGAGCTCTGGTGTTGATTCTTCGTGAAGCCAGATTTCGGGTCTAGAGTTTATAGAGGATGGTGTTTGTGAATATTTTGGATGTATGGCCTCTCTAAGGTTTTACTAATGTGAAGGATGGTCAAAATTAAAAAGGATGGAATAGTGGAGTCACCAGGTGGATTTCTTATGAGAACTATGGTCCACCACCAACACTATCAAAGATGCTTGGGAAAAATTTTTATAGCAACTTTTAGATGGAAACTTGCAAAGAAGAGTGATTCACTTGGTTTCAAAAGTTTGCTAGGTTGTATGGACAAGCTAATGGTTCTCTTGGCAAGAAGGTTTCTGCTTATCTCGTATGTTTAGGTGAGGTTTTCCGAATCGCTAAGTTATACTTAGATCGTCACTGATTTACAGATTTTCCACCCTAAGTTTAAGTTTTGTAAGGATGAATTAGTAGAAAGGTATGGTTTATGAATTTTTGGTCTTTTATGGATTTTTTAGTCCTACTGGAGGCTAGTGGAGTCGCCAGGTGGAACTTGGTTGTTTTTGAAAAGATATAGCTATGGTCCACCACCAGTAACTAGGGAAAATCCAATCTGGGAATGTTTTGGGGTTTTTCTGAGTTTTTATGTGCAGTCTATGGTTTATTAAAAGCAACAATATCCTTAAGTTATTAAAGAGCAATCAAGAATTCTTTAATGTGACTAAGGAAGAAGAAAACATGGAAACTATGAAGAAACAGGAAATTTGAGGTGCCTCCAAGGGCATGTCTCAAATTTGTTCTCTACTGATCTATAGCAAGCAAGAAACATGGATTCATGAATGAAAACCAGAAAACAAAACAAAGAAATAGACACTATACCATTCTACCAAGTCATGGAATCCAACAACAATCCTCTTTCATCATCCAAGAACATGCAAGAGACTATCTAAGAGCATGAGACAAGTATTTCTTCCAAATATTATATGACCATATATTGCTTCTATCGTCAAGTTCAACCTTGTTTACATTGAAATCCCTTGGAATATATAGGCTCAAGTGAGGAAAACCTCTTAGTTCAATTTGCACTCTCATTGGCCTATTCAAAATATCTAAACTTGTCCTTGAGGCTTTGCAAAGCCCAAGGCACAAAATATCTCATAAAATATCTAAAAAATGCTAAAAGAGGGAATTAAATTGACTTTTCATAACTTCTCATGTGCAAAAATAGGTAAACGCACATGAGGAAAAAGCAGCTTTTAAAGGTTCAAATTTTACAAATATACTCAAAAATTATATCAGCAAAAGGTCCCCTGACTTGCTAGCAACCTTTGGCAGCGTTCCTAATGTCAAAACGAGGCTCATGATAGCTCGTTGGAAAGCTCTGTGTGTCTACTTTCTAGAGAAACTATAATTTTCCAAATCCAATGCTTGGAAGTCATCCAAAAAGAGGTTTGTGTGTAAAAAACCAAAAAATAAGACTTGCTGATAGACCGGGTAGAGTGTAGAAAAAGCGGGCATTTTTCGCCATTTCGGGGGAGCAAATGATCTTCAAATGTCCTGAAAATCGCTGAGTGTGTGATACTAAAATTATGGCATCCAATGATACCATTCTCCTCCTTTTTTTATTCCCCAAACTGAAATGGCAAAGCTCATGAGTTTTGGCCAAAAACCCAAAAATGCCAAAAAACCAAAATATGTCAAAAAATGCCCAAAATTGGTGAGCATGACCCTCAAGGGTTCTCAACAACATGTTGTGAATTAGAGGCCAAAATCTGAATTCCTAATGTGTCTTTTCTCACTTTCCGTGCCGGGCGCTTCCCTTTAGCCTCCTTTAGCTTTTATTGAGCAGGCTTCAACTTGCGCCGGGCAAACTGATTTAACTTTTTGTAATGCCTCGTCATTCTCCTTTGAAGGTATAAATCCCTGTTTTCCCTCTCCAAATTCTCCTCCAAATGGTCATTGACTCTCTCAAGCCACACCTCCTTATTGTTCTCTATCTCCTATTCAAACAATGCAATGAGAGGGGTAGATTGGAGAAGGGCATTTTCCTCTTCTTTTTGCTTTTCAAGGGCCTTTTTAAGCCCCATGGTTCTAGGCCTCTTTCGCTTAGGCTGATCTTCGCCTTCACTTTCATCAAACTCGCCCATGAGTTCTTCCAACCTTACTTGGGCTTTGGAGGCCTCCTTCTTGTACTTAGTCGCCCGTGTCTCATAAACAGCCATATGGACACTCATTTGCCTATTTTGGATTTGCAGAAATTGATTTAAATTCCTTGCCTATGAAGATCATCCTTCAATGCATCAATTTGGCCTTCTCTTTGGATCAAGAGGTTTTCTAGAATCTGGGCCTCATTTTCACTATCATCGCTTTGGATTGGGATGATGTCAAAAGCACTCTCCTGTTCATGACTTCCTTCTACCTTGCCCTTCCCTTTGCTTTGGGTGGCTATTCTAGTGCTCTTCCTCCTGGGAAAATCAATGATAGGATTCTTTGGCAATTTTCCTTTACTTCGGAGAGCCCTTGTCACATTTTGAGTGACCACTCTAGGCACTCTCTTCTTTGCTGTCCGGGGCTTGGCCTTTTTAGGAGAAGAGGGCATGACCCCTTTACCTTTGTCATCTTGCTTGTCATCCTTTTTAGTTTGTTGTTCTTCTTGAGGAGGCTGTTGTTCTTCTTGAGGAGGCTTCCCTTGCTCATCACTGTCATGCTCTTGCTGCTCTGTCTCACAAAGCTTCCCTTCATCATCTTTATGCTGTTGTTCAGCACTTTCTTCCTCTTTCCCTTGCTGCTATTCATCACCACTGTGATGTTGTTGTTCATGACGTTGTCCCATACTTCCTTCCTCTTGCTCATGATATTGTTCATCACCACTGTGATGTTGCTGTGTGTCATGTTGTTGTTCATCACCACTGTGATGTTGTTGTGTGTCACCATAAGGCTGTTGTTCAGCCTCATCATCGGTTTGTTGTTCACCCTCACCACTGTCATGCTGTTGTCCAGCACTTTCTTCCTCTTACTGATGTCCTTCCTCCTCTTGCTGGTCACTTCCTTCTCCTTCTTCATGTTCCTTTGTTTGTTTTGTACTAAAATTGAGCCTTTTAGGAGTAAGTCTGCTAGAAGAAGGCGAGGGGCGATGACTAGGAGATGTAGGGGATGTATGGACTGGAGGGATAGTGGAGAAATCTGGATGAGTGATGAAAACATCCCAAGAGACCTCTCTCTTTTCAAGCTGATGATGAATGATGATTTTGATGAGAGAGTGATGGAATAGACAGGCTATTTGTTGTGACGGAGGCTTCTTCTGGAAAATGGAGGCCATTTTCTCTATGCTCTTGTGCAATAAGAGAGGAAGATTTAGCTTCTTGGTCCTTGTGAAATGCATCAGCAGTCGAATGTGATATGCACAAATTCGGGAGAATCTTCCCTCGCAAATGAAGTACTTCATGATAATGTTTATGAGATGGGCATAGCTGGCTAAAACATATGAGAAAGGGAAAATAGAAGGACAATCATCTCTGTGTTCAGGCTTTAGGAAGGGCTTGTAATCATCTAAGTCCAAATAGCTTTTCTTAAACCATTTCTCGCCAATATAGGGAATTCTAGTGGCTTTGGAGATGGATCTTGGGGAGCACTTGAAGTCAAGGCCTGCCAATTGGAAATGCTTGTCTCTGAACCTCAAAGCGCAAAGGTGTGTCAAAGGAGAAAAACTCTTTACCTCTTGCACCCTTTGGCAAAAATCTAAACATCCCACCTCATGGAAATTGAATAATACTGATGGGTGGGCATTCACTTCTTCGGTGGAAATGGGCTCATACCTCTTGTGCAATCCACTTCTACTATCCTGTCTGGGAGGCATCATGTCTTGGATGTGCCTCTGCAAAAACCAAACAGCCTCAAAATTTCTTGAAATGTCTTCTTCAAACAAAACTCTGCATCCTCTGTCAATCAGTGTTTGATCAAGGTAAAATTGGTTTTTCAAATGCTATGTGAGATGCCCTTTTAACACACAATTCTCTGCTCTTTTCAAAACACTGCTTTTCCCTTTGTATGCCACTCAACAAGTAAACTCAAGAACAAAAACACAGTCAAAGTGATTTTTCTGTGTTTGTGGTAAGGTCACCCAGCTCTTGGTGCTTTTAGGACAACAGGACAGCCTTGTATTTTTAGACAAGGGTAAAACAAAAATCTTCCCAATTCAAAATACTGCTCTGGCATTTGCTATTCCTCACACAGATTCTGACAACACCTTCCAACTGATTAAACTGCTTTACTCACTAAGGTCTGTTTATGGTTAAAAAAGCATCCATGACCTTGCTCTTCACCACACCGAGGAAGACTTTGAATAATGGCCAAGTAATACATGTATGATTACTGTGGTTGAAATTAGGACCACTGCTTCATTTTTTAAATACTAAGTTTATGCTTTTAAAATAGTGCCTCCATATTTTATCATTGCTTTGAAGGTAGTTTCATGGGCTTTTCACATCAATAAAAACTCAATTATCCTTATTGTTTCACCTCCAGCAAACATAACCACAGCAAGTCTCGAGTTTTAAACAAAAACATCAACCCTCCCAAGCACTGCTTTCTTCATTGCATAAGGCTGACAGAGGTTATGTTTTTCATCTCAGTTTTGAGGGCAGCTTTAAGTTTTTTGGGACAAGAAAGACCACCCTTCTTTCAGCAAACTGTAACAACAACCCTCAGACCTTTTTCACATCGACACGCCTTGACTTACACCAAAGGTCTCATCTTTTTCACCATTACTTAGTCCTTTGATAAACGAAGTATATGACCACCCTTTAGAAAAATGAATATACTAAAGAGGCACATAAATACCTTGAAACACGATGGAAGGTTTTGCTTGAGAGTTGGAGCAGCTTTGAAAGCAATTTGAAGGCGTTTTGATGACTTAAACTGTGTGCGGCACGTTTAGGATGGGAGAGCGCCTCGAAAAAAGACCGTCGGGTCATCTGTCGGGCCGACGTGGCCAAAGTCTACAGGCGCACCGTGCGCCGTGACAGGCGCGCCGCACCACATTGTAATCCTGTGTAAATTCTTCGCCTGAACGCGCCGCGCAACTCTACAAGCGCGCCACGCGGTCTTCAAGCCCAAAAAACTCTGTGATCTTGCTCAAAACTTCTTTCTCTAATCTCGTGGATAAAAAGAGGAGTTTTGCTTGCACTTGGGAAATTGCAAAATGGATTGGCAACAGTCCTTAACCCTTTTGAAAGCGAAAAAATCCGAGCCCTTTTCACATTCACTTGGTGGAGGTTTTGAAAACTTTTGAAAAGCTTTTAACGACCCTTTGCACCAATTTTTCGATAAAAAGTGAAGTTTGATTTTTGAAAAGGTAGCATAGTCAGAAATTTTCTTTAGGTGAAAAGGCTTTTTTTAGGAGTTTCAAATCTCCTATACTGCATTTTCACTGTGCTTTATTTAAACGAGAAACTCTGCCACTGCTGGCCCTTTAATGTCATTTTCAATATGTAACATTTGCTCAACAATACACCAATGAGTTTATGAAGCACCTTTGCCATTTTTCAAGGAGGTGGATTTACCCTTTTTAACCTTTAAACTAATACTATCTGCTCTGGATGCTTTAAAGCTGATAATGCTCACTGTAAAACTGATTTAACTGTTAGGTGTCCTTTAAGCTCATCTTCTGATTGTGGGTGCAAAAATTCAGTTGCATTTACTCATGCTTTACCCAACTCTATTCATTTAAAGGAAACTTCTTTAAACCTCTCCCTTTATTCAAAATGCAGCAGTAAGGTACCTTTGACCCTTTTTATAAGGAAAATGCCTTCCTTTGTAATGGTGGCATGCATATATTGCTTCAATTGGGTTACAGAACCTAAAAAGCATGTCATGATCTTTCCTGCACATTTATAACCCTATGTGTTCAATTGCATTGCCTCTTTGGGAGAACTGAGCTCGAATTGCCTTTCTGTCCACTATCATGTATAATTTGAAAGACATTCCCCTATGAGTAGTAAGATCAGTACTTTTTGAAACATAATCATCATCTATGGCTTGTGTTATGACCCATCTCTTAATCATCAGCAAGGTTGTTTTAGGTGGGCTCCAGACTGCTTTTTGGAAATAAACCTTGATAAGAGACAAGTTGAACCTCTTGGATTATAGTGTTGCCCCTGATTCCTTTCTTGTCTTTTACATCATTTTTCTGTTTCAACTATCTCCTATTGTTTTTTACAATTTGTCTCTCAGTCAGACCCTGAAATCAGTCACTGCTCTGGCCCTCTGCTTATCAATGAAGGAGGCCTGTCTTGACAAAATGCTTGATGTTATTTTAACCTCTGTCTCAATCAAATGCAGACTGTTTGATGAATCGTACTAAAAGTGGCTTCTCTTATACATGATGGCAGAGGTTAGTTTGAGCTGAAGACTATTTGACTCTCCTGTCCATCTGTTTAACAATCCTTTCTTCAATGATGATGAACCTATTGGCTTCACATTGTAACTGAAATAATAGTGAAATCATACAAATCATTTTTAAAGCCCACTGCTTTTCCTCTGCCTTTGATTATCATTTTCATGCAGAGACCTTCAGTTTCTGTCTCACTGTACTTCAAAGCTTGTATTCAAAGTTAGTGAAAAACTCAAAAACAGACTTTACCTTTGGCCCTCTGCTTATGGATGAAGGAGGCGCTTCAGTCTTCAAACCCTCTGCTTATAGATGAAGGAGGTTTTCAGTCATGTCATATCATCAGCCCTTTGACAGTGTTATTTTTCCTTTCACTGTCCTTTCAGGCTTTGGATGTGATTATATTAGCTTAATGAAAAACTCTCTGCTCTTTGGCTGCATCCCAGGCTCAAGATCACATTGAGAAGTAGTTGTCTTCTCATGTGGAGCCAAATATTGTCTTCTGAGATGCTGGTATGTCTCTGTCCTTGAAAGATCCATTTAAAACACTGCAAAAACACTTAGAATCAGTTTGACTTATGGTCCATGTATTTTTTAGACTTGAGGGTGTATTAGTGGCGCGACCTATGGTTGTAACCAACTTTATTTGTAGAATGGGAAAGTATGTTATGACTGGTCTATAGTAGATGGAGGTTCTTTGGCTTTAGAATAGCTTGCCAAGGGAAAAATGCTTAAAGCGCCACTTCCTAACTTAGGGGAGACTTTTTGGACAGATTTAGATTGTTTCTTTAGAGTTGATGGGCAGACTAGTATGGCTAAGGCTAGGTAGGACTTGATAATGAGGTTTCATCTCGTCATGGGCGGACTGAAAGGTAGGAAGGCAAAAAAAAATTATGGGTGTTTTCCAGCTGGAAAATTTTACAAATTTTTAGATCAGCTGCTAGAAAACTTGGCTGTTACAACTAGTCATCACCAACAAGTGAAAAATAGTGATGACTAACAATGGCTCCATTTGGGGAGGGCAACTCCTTTTTAGGAGGTGTCCAGAATTTTAGATATTTGGCTTATGAAGACCAGTGCCTTTACCCATTGGTGAAAATTTCATTCCTCCTTGATGCTACTTCTGAAAAATGACAGCATGATTAGCATCAATGATATTTCTACCTACCCCACTATCTTTCCTAACATTTTTCCTTCTTTTTTGACGCATTTGGACTAGCAGCCTTTTGACAATATATATTTTTTCTTTTTGGAAAATGAACCTATCTAATTCTACACTTATATCTGCCGGGAGTTTGGATTAAACTGATGAACTCCTTCATTACTCTACCTATGCTAGATCAACTGTCAAGATTAAGCTGTTTGACAAGATTTTGTTTTCTAATCTAAAACATGAAATTGAAAAGATGATCAAATCAGGGTTAGACAGTCTGATTCGTCATGTATTTGCGGCATGAAAGACAAGTTTTACACAAATATTATTTTGCATAAAACGGAAACTAGGAAAAACATGGCTAAGATGCACAATTTGTTTTTCATCCTCGCTTCCCTCTTTGGTTCTGTTTTGGGCGTGTGGAACCAGTATCTTTTCCTAATCTACTCTCTTTGATAAGTTAATCTTACACAATGTTGACCATATTTTTCACTCACTAACTTATCAGCAAATAAATTTAAACATGTTCAGCTATGATTAGGCTAGATAACTGAACAAGACATCTGAGTACTAGAAGCGGCATTTAGACTTGCGCGCTTTCTGAATGATTATTTTTTGGAACATGGGGCCTTTTCTATTTTTCAACTGCCCTATTTTCTATTCTTCTATTGTTTTTGACTTTTCTGTTTTATCTATTTTCCAAACAGTGGTATATACAATGATTGAAAATGCCTTAAACTCAGAAATCTTTGAAATGGCTAAACTTAAGCATCTTATCCTCGTAAGGATCTCCTACCATTCTTGGTCCACTCAACTCCTGAAAAGAGAAATTTGGAAAATTCTCTCTTTCCAGCATGACATAAGGATTCATGCAAGAATCTCTGAATGAACCCGCATCTTCCCGTTGTACCTCTTTATACCTCTGATTTCTGCTCCTTTCTTTACTGTATATCTTCCTTAAGTAATGTGTATACTCTTGGTCATTTTTGAAATAAATAATGACATCATCAAGGTATGTTAAAATGCAAAAATTCAGGACTGGAAACATGGCTTTCATGAGCATATTTTTGATATCCGGTGGTTTTGCAATTTTGAGTCTGAAACTGGAATTACTTCCAGCATACTGGAAAAAATCTTTGAGCTGTCTACTTTGCAAGGGAATCATTTGGCCACAACCTGAAACATCATCTTGCAAAGGCATATGATTAAAAGCACTTATCATCGGTATATCATGGTCTTGGGTAGGAAGGATACAATTTTTATTATAGGGATGTGCATTAGTGTTTCTAAAATCAAAACAGACCCTATGTCCAGCCATTTTATCTTTGATTATTACTGATTGGTTCAGATTTGCGTATTTTCTTTTGTCAAAGTTGTTTTTGGGGGGAATGGTAGTGGCATAGTGTTTGTCATTGTTTTCTCTGCGTGATGTAGTATTCTGCATGAGATTGCCAATTGTAGCAGTTCTAAGTCTTTGATGGAATGACAGGATTTTAGCTAATTCAAGTAACTTAGGTGTATTTGGACTGCAATTATCATGTTTGCTCATAAGGAGTTTATCAGGTAGTTTTTCTGGATTTTGAGCTGTTATGGCTACAGTCAAGGTTTCACTTGCAGAGGAAGAGTTGTGTGATGGTAAATCTTTGAGGTATGGTAAAAACATTAACTTTCCCTACTCCTGAGTTCCGAAAAGGTTTCTGATATGTAAGTCCTCTAATGCCTTTATTCTGAAAAAGTTTCTTGATGTTACTGCTGAGGTTTGACTAAGGTTCGAGCAATTCGCTTGATATTACATAATGTTTTGTGCTTCTTGCTCTATTCCTATTTCAGAAGGAACATACTTACTTTCCTCAAAACATAGTTGTTCATGATCATGGTAGTTTTGAGTGTCTAGTTCATCATAGGGAACTAGGGGCAGCTGATGTGGTGGGTCTAAGTTTGTTTCAGTGTCTTCTGACTATTCTTCAATGTCCTCATTAGTATGCAGAATAAAAGAGTTCAGGTCGAAATGCAAGGAATACATTGGGATGTTATCTGGCCTCTCTTAGCTATTGATCATGTATTTCATGTGTGACTCTCGATAGAGTATTCTTGTTTGGTCAAACACAGGAATAGTGGCGTAGGACATATCCAATTGAATATTTCCTTGGAGCTTGACTCCCCAAGATCTTGATAGGAGCATTCCATACTTGGGAGGAATGTATGCTACTACTATGTCCATGATCAGATGCTTTGTAGGTATTTGGGCCAAACTAAAACAAAGATCTTTGATCAAGCCTAGACATCTGACTCTACTAGAATCAAATGAATATAAGTCTTTGTATGGTCTCGTGATTTCTAGGCCTAATCTTTCCATTACAACCTTCGGCATAAGATTATGCGAGGCGTCGGAGTCTAGCATGGCATTGTGAAGGATTTGGTCATGGATATTTATACTGATGTAAAAGGGAAGAGTGGTTCCCGCTTGGAATTTCCCTTCTATTTTTGGACCAAACAGCACTTCAGGAGTGTCATCAGCTAGATTAAGGGTGTTGGCATCATTCCCTAGATTCCAGACCTTTAACACTTGGGATTTATAAGAGCCTTGGGTGATGAGCTCGGTAAGAGGCATGGTGATCTTTATTTTGGCAATTTTACCCTCAAAAATAAAAGGTAGCTGCAGTTTAGACATGTTTGTTTCAGCTTTTTCAGCCATGACCTTCTCTATGTTCTGAGTTTTCTAGCTCTGTTTCGGGATTTTTTTTTCCATAGCCACCTCGGGAATCTTTGTGGAAGTACTAGGAATATTTGAATCAGGATTAGTTTGGGTAACCCTATCTTTGTTTTGGTCATTTTTCCCGACCATGATTTTGTTTCTATTGACTTCTTTCTTGAGGATGGTATTAGAGTTGTTAACAGTGTCAAGGCTACCCTTCTTGGAGTTGTCTTGATTTTTCCTGCTTCTAAGGTCATACTGCCTGTGGGCTTCTATTATGGCATTCTGAAAATCTATGGTAGGATCCTCGGGATCTTCACAGTTGGTTTCATCCTGACTTGGAGAGAACAATGTTTTTTCTTCTTCTGTGAGGTGCACCTCACTCTCGTTATCAGACCCTATGAGGTTCAAATGATTTTCATCAATGGGTTCTGTATCCCTATCGCCTTCTTCCACATAATTTTCATTAAATGGTGGCCTAATTTGTTGGTCATTTTCCCTTGGTTTATTTTTGGGTTGTTCCCTACTAAAATTTTGGTTCCGGTTTCTGTTTGGAGGGTTTGGCTGATTGTCCCTAAAAGGGGACTTCTCACTTATCTTTTCCCACATTTTGGCCATGGACCTAACTAAGTCATCTATTCTAGGATCTAAGGAAGGGGATGAAGTGGAGACCTTATCCTGGCATGTGACTTTCCTTTCTGATCTAGTTCTAGCTATTTTTTCTGCTAAGTTGGTTTCTGCTCTTATGGCTACTTTTTGCATTTCCTCTAAGGTAGGGGGGTCCTTGTCTCTTAGCTGATAAGTCATGTCTGGGTCAAAACCCTCGGGGAACTTTGCCAAGGCTGAACCAAGTGGAGGTTTGAAGTGAGGTGGGAGGGCATTATACACACTGTTGAACCTAGTGCAGTATGCCTGGACACTTTCTCCAATTTCATGTTTTATATTTTTTTATTCTAACAGGATTTGAATAGGGTTCTTTCGGATTTCCCACTTTTTTATGAAGGTTTGGTAGAGTTCTGGGGGGTTGTGGATGTTGTTTGGAGTTAAAATTTTGAACAATTTTTTGGGTTCTCCGCCCAGGCTTTGGGCGAACATTCTCATTCTGACGGTGTCGTCTTGTATTTCCATGTATTCAAAGGCATCGCTAATCTTATCTATATGTTGTTGAGCTGTGGTAGTCTCATCTCCAGTAAAGTGTGGGATTTTGGCTTGATATTTATCTTGTAAGGGAACCAAAGGATGTGGCAACACCAAAGGTGTGCACCAGGCTTCCATGACGGGAGCTGATGGATGATGTACAAAATGAGGGTTTGTGGGATGAGCTGAGGTGGTTTGAACAGTAGTGGTTTGGATAGGTGTGGTGGAAGTACTTGGACTAGTGATCTGATTTTGAGCAGATCTCGGATGGTAGGAGCCAAAGTGATGGAGAAGTTGAAAGTCGGGAGGTGTGGTAGGTGAGGTTTCTCTACTAGGACTTTGTGGGAGATCTAGGGGCTCAAGATCGTCAAAGTCTATCTTACTTTGTGACTTGCTTATAAAAAGGGTTTTTGCTAATTTTAAGTCAAAGGGGGAATCCTGCAAGGCAGTGAGATGTTCGGGTGCTGATTTTTCTTTAAAGATGGACCTATCGGTAGCTAAATCGCCAGTTTGGGAAGCTTGCCACAGAATCTTCTCTGGGTCATCTACTATGATAGGGGGATTTGGGTCTGGATGAGCTCTGGTGTTGATTCTTCGTGAAGCCAGATTTGGGGTCTAAAGTTTAGAGAGGATGGTGATTGTGAATATTTTGGATATATGGTGTCTCTAAGGTTTTACTAATGTGAAGGATGGTCAAAATTAAAAAGGATGGAATAGTGGAGTCGCCGGGTGGATTTCTTATGAGAACTATGGTCCACCACCAACACTATCAAATATGCTTGGGAAAAAGTTTTATAGCAACTTTGAGATGGAAACTTGCAAAGAAGAGTGATTCACTTGGTTTCAATAGTTTTCTAGGCTGTATGGACAAGCTAATGGTTCTCTTGGCAAGAAGGTTTCTGCTTATCTCCTATGTTTAGGTGAGGTTTTCTGAATCGCTAAGTTATGCTTAGATTTTCACTGATTTACAGAGTTTCCACCCTAAGTTTAAGTTTTTGTAAGGATGAATTAGCAGAAAGGTATGTTTATGAATTTTTGGTCTTTTATGGAGTTTTTAGGCCTACTGGAGGCTAGTGGAGTCGCCAGGTGGAATTCTAGTGGCTTTGGAGATGGATCTTGGGGAGAAATTGAAGTCAAGGCCTGCCAATTGGAAATGCTTGTCTCTGAACCTCAAAGCGCAAAGGTGTGTCAAAGGAGAAAAACTCTTTACCTCTTGCACCCTTTGGCAAAAATCTAAACATCCCACCTCATGGAAATTGAATAATACTGATGGATGGGCATTCACTTCTTCGGTGGAAATGGGCTCATACCTCTTGTGCAATCCACTTCTACTATCCTGTCTGGGAGGCATCGTGTCTTGGATGTGCCTCTGCAAAAACCAAATAGCCTCAAAATTTCTTGAAATGGCTTCTTCAAACAAAACTCTGCATTCTCTATCAATCACTGTTTGATCAAGGTAAAATTGGTTTTTCAAATGCTATGTGAGATGCCCTTTTAACACACAATTCTCTGCTCTTTTCAAAACACTGCTTTTCCCTTTGTATGCCACTCAACAAGTAAACTCAAGAACAAAAACACAGTCAATAAAAGATACATAGTCAAATTGATTTTTCTGTGTTTGTGGTAAGGTCACCCAGCTCTTGGTGTTTTGAGGACAACAGGACAGCCTTGTATTTTTAGACAAGGGTAAAACAAAAATCTTCCCAATTCAAAATACTGCTCTGGCATTTGCTATTCCTCACACAGATTCTGACAACACCTTCCAACTCATTAAACTGCTTTACTCACTAAGGTCTATTTATGGTTAAAAAGGCAGCCATGACCTTGTTCTTCACCACACCGAGGAAGACTTTGAATAATGGCCAAGTAATACATGTATGATTACTGTGGTTGAAATTAGGACCACTGCTTCATTTTTTAAATACTGAGTTTCTGCTTTTAAAATAGTGCCTCCATATTTTATCATTGCTTTGAAGGTAGTTTCATGGGCTTTTCACATCAATAAAAACTCAATCATCCTTATTGTTTCACCTCCAGCAAACATAACCACAGCAAGTCTCGAGTTTTAAAAAAAAACATCAACCCTCCCAACCACTTCTTTCTTCACTGCATTAGGCTGACAGAGGTTATGTTTTTCATCTCAGTTTTGAGGGCAGCTTTAATTTTTTTGGGACAAGAAAGACCACCCTTCTTTCAGCAAACTGTAACAACAGCCCTCAGACCTTTTTCACACCGACACGCCTTGACTTACACCAAAGTTCTCATCTTTTTCACCATTACTTAGTCCTTTGATAAACGAAGTATATGACCACCCTTTAGAAAAATGAATATACTAAAGAGGCACATAAATACCTTGAAATACGATGGCAGTTTTTGCTTGAGAGTTGGACCAGCTTTGAAAGCAATTCGGAGGCGTTTTGATGACTTAAACTATGCGCGGCACGTTTAGGATGGGAGAGCGCTGCACAAAAAGACCATCGGGTCACCTGTCGGGCCGACGTGACCTAAGTCTACAGGCGCGCCGCGCACCGTGACAGGCGCGTCGTGCCATAATTTAATCCTTTGTAAATTCTTCACCGGAATGCACTGCGCAGCTCTACAGGCGCACCGCGTGGTCTTCAAGCCGTAAAAACTCTGTGATCTTGCTCAAAACTTCTTTCTCCGGTCTCGTGGATAGCATGAGGAGTTTTTCTTGCACTTGGGAAATTGCAAAATGGATTGGCAACGGTCCTTAACCCTTTTGAAAGCGAAAAAATCCGAGCCCTTTTCACGTTCACTTGGTGGAGGTTTTGAAAACTTTTGAAAAGCTTTTAACAACCCTTTGCACCAATTTTTCGATAAAAAGTGAAGATTGATTTTTGAAAAGGTAGCATAGTGAGAACTTTGCTTTACGTGAAAAGGCTTTGTTTAGGAGTTTCAAATCTCCTATACTGCATTTTCACTATGCTTTATTTAAACGAGAAACTCTGCCACTGCTGACCCTTTAATGTCATTTTCAATATGTAACATTTTCTCAACAATACACCAATGAGTTTATGAAGCACCTTTGCCATTTTGCAAGGAGGTGGATTTACCCTTTTTAACTTTTAAACTAATAGTGTCTGCTCTGGATGCTTTAAAGGTGATAATGCTCACTGTGAAACTGATTTAACTGTTAGGTGTCCTTTACGCTCATCTTCTGACTTTGGGTGCAAAAATTCAGTTGCATTTACTCATGCTTTACCCAAATCTGTTCATTTAAAGGGAACTTCTTTAAACCTCTCCCTTTATTCAAAATGCAGTAGTAAGGTACCTTTGACCCTTTTTATAAGGAAAATTCCTTCCTTTGTAATGGTGGCATGCATATATTGATTTAATTGGGTTCCAGAACCTAAAAAGCATGTCATGATCTTTCCTGCACATTTATGACCCTATGTGTTCAATTGCATTGCCTCTTTGGGAGAACTGAGCTCGAATTGCCTTTCTGTCCACTATGATGTATAATTTGAAAGACATTCCCCTATGAGTAGGAAGATCAGTACTTTTTGAAACATAATCATCATGTGTGGCTTGTGTTATGACCCATCTCTCAATCATCAGCAAGGTTGTTTTAGGTGGGCTCCAGACTGCTTTTTGGAAAGAAACCTTGATAAGAGACAAGTTTAACCTTTTGTATTACAGTGGTACCCCTGCTTCCTTTCTTGTCTTTTACATCATTTCTCTGTTTCAACTATCTCCTATTGTTTTTTACAATTTGTCTCTCAGTCAGACCCCGAAATCAGTCACTGCTCTGGCCCTCCGCTTATGAATGAAGGAGGCCTGTCTTGAAAAAATGCCTGATTTTATTTCAACCTGTCTCAATAATATGCAGACTGTTTGATGAATCATACTGAAAGTGGCTTCTCTTATACATGATGGCAGACGTTAGTTTGAGCTCAAGACTGTTTGACTCTCCTGGCCATCTGTTTAACAATCCTTTCTTCAATGATGATTAACCTGTTAGCTTCACATTATAACTGAAATAATAGTGAAATCATACAAATCATTTTTAAAGCCCACTGCTTTGCCTCTGCCTTTGATTATCATTTTCATGCAGAGACCTTCAGTTGTTGTCTCGCTGTACTTCAAAGCTTGTCTTCACAGTTAGTGAAAAACTCAAAAACAGACTTTACCTTTGGCCCTATGCTTATGGATGAAGGAGGCGCTTTAGTCTTCAAACCCGCTGCTTATAGATGAAGGAGGTTTTTAGTCATGTCATATCATCAGCCCTTTGACAGTGTTATTTTTCCTTTCACTGTCCTTTCAGGCTTCGGATGTGATTACAAGAGCTTAATGAAAAAATCTCTGCTCTTTGGCTACATCCCAAGCACAAGATCACATTGAGAAGCAACTGTTTTCTCATGTGGAGCCAAATATTGTCTTCTGAGATGCTGGTATGTCTCTGTCCTTGAAATATCCATTTAAAACACTGCAAAAACACCTAGAATCAGTTTGACTTATGGTCCATGTATTGTTGAGACTTGAGGGTGTATTAGTGGCACGACCTATGGCTGTAACCAACTTTATTTGCAGAATGGGAAGGTTTGTTATGACTGGGAGGTTCTTTGGCTTTAGAATAGCTTTCCAAGAGAAAAATGCTTAAAGCACCACTTCCTAACCTAGGGAAGACTTTTTGGACAGATTTGGGTTGTTTCTTTAGAGTTGATGGGCAGACTAGTATGGCTAAGGCTAGGTAGGACTTGATAATGAGGTTTCATCTCGTCATGGGCGGACTGAAAGGTAGGAAGGCAAAAAAAGTTAATGGGTGTTTTCCAGCTGGAAAATTTGACAAATTTTTAGATCAGCTGCTAGAAAACTTGGTTGTTACAACTAGTCATCACCAACAAGTGAAAAATATTGATGACTAACAGTGGCTCCATTTGGGGAGGGCGGCTCCTTTTCAGGAGGTGTCCAGAATTTCAGATCTTTGGCTTATGAAGACCAGTGCCTTTACCCATTGGTGCAAATTTCATTCCTCCTTGATGCTACTTCTGAAAAATGACAGCATGATTAGCATCAATGATATTTCTACCTACCTCACTATCTTTCCTAACATTTTTTCTTTATTTTTTGGCGCATTTGGACTAGCAGCCTTTTGACAATATATATTTTTTATTTTTGGAAAATGAACCTATCTAATTCTACACTTATATCTTCCGAGAGTTTGGATTAAACTGATGAACTCCTTCATTACTCTACCTATGCTAGATCAATTGTCAAGATTAAGTTGTTTGACAGGATTTTGTTTTCTAATTTAAAACATGAAATTGAAAAGATGATCAAATCAGGGTTAGACAGTCTTATTCGTCATGTATTTGCGGCATGAAAGACAAGCTGCACACAAATATTATTTTGCATAAAATGGAAACTAGGAAAAACAGGGCTAAGATGCACAATTTGTTTTTCATCCCCGCTTCCCTCTTTGGTTCTGTTTTGGGAGTGTGGAACCAGTATCTTTTCCTAATCTACTCTCTTTGATAAGTCAAGCTTACACAATGTTGACCATATTTTTCACTCACTAACTTATCAGCAAATAAATTTAAACATGTTTAGCTATGTTTAAGCTAGATAACTGAACAAGACATTTGAGTACTAGTAGCGGCATTTAGACTTGTGCGCTTTCTGAATGACTATTTTTTGGAACATGGGGCCTTTTCTATTTTTCAACTGCCCTCTTTTCTATTCTTCTATTGTTTTTTACTTTTATGTTTTATCTATTTTCCAAACAGTGGTATATACAATGATTGAAAATGCCTTAAACTCAGAAATCTCGGAAATGGAAAAACTTAAGCATCTTATCCTCGTAAGGATCTCCTACCATTCTTGGTCCACTCAACTCCTGAAAAGAGAAATTTGGAAAACTCTCTCTTTCCAGCATGACATAAGGATTCATGCAAGAATCTCTGAATGAACCCGCATCTTCCCGCTGTACCTCTTTATACCTCTCATTTCCGCTCCTTTCCTTACTATATATCTTCCTTAAGTAATGCATATACTCTTGGTCATTTTTGAAATAAATAATGACATCATCAAGGTATGTTAAAATGCAAAAATTTAGGACTGGAAACATGGCTTTCATGAGCATATTTTTGATATCCGGTGGTTTTGCAATTTTGAGTCTGAAACTGGAATTACTTCCAGCATACTGGAATTACTTCCAGCATACTGGAAAAAATATTTTAGATGTCTACTTTGCAAGGGAATCATTTGGCCACAACCTGAAACATCATCTTGCAAAGGCATATGATTAAAAGCACTTATCATCGGTATATCATGGTCTTGGGTAGGAAGGACAAAATTTCTGTTATAGGGATGTGCATTAGTGTTTCTAAAATCAAAACAGGCCTTATGACCAGCCATCTTACCTTTGATTATTACTGATTGGTTCAGATTTGCGTATTTTCTTTTGTCAAAGTTGTTTCTGGGGGGAATGGTAGTGGCATAGTGTTTGTCATTGTTTTCTCTGCATGATGTAGTATTCTGCATGAGATTGTCAATTCTAGCAGTTCTAAGTCTTTGATGGAATGACAGGATTTTAGCCAATTCAAGTAACTTAGGTGTATTTGGACTGCAATTATCATGTTTGCTCATAAGGATTTTATCAGGTACTTTTTCTGGATTTTGAGCTATTATGACTACATTCAAGGTTTCACTTGCAGAGGAAGAGTTGTGTGATGGTAAATCTTTGAGGTATGGTAAAAACATTAAACTTCCCTGCTCCTGAGTTCCGAAAAGGTGTGTGATATGTAAGTCCTCTAATGCCTTTATTATGAAAAAGTTTCTTAATGTTACTGCTAAGGTTTGACTAAGGTTCGAGCAATTCGCTTGATAGTACATAATGGTTTGCGCTTCTTGCTCTATTCCTATTGCAGAAGGAACATACTTACTTTCCTCAAAACATATTTGTTCATGATCATGGTAGTTTTGAGTGTCTAGTTCATCATAGGGAACTAGGGGCAGCTGATGTGGTGGGTCTAAGTTTGTTTCAGTGTCTTCTGACTGTTCTTCAATGTCCTCATCAGTATGTAGAATAAAAGAGTTCAAGTCGAAATGCAAGGAATACATTGGGATGTTATCTGGCCTCTCTTGGCTACTGATCATGTATTTCATGTGTGACTCTCGATAGAGTATTCTTGTTTGGTCAAACACAGAAATAGTGGCATAGTACATATCCAATTGAATATTTCCTTAGAGCTTGGCTCCCCAAGATCTGGATAGGAGCATTCCATACTTGGGAGGAATGTCTGCTACTACTATGTCCATGATCAGATGCTTTGCAGGTATTTGGGCCAAACTAAAACAAATATCTTTGATCAAGCCTAGACATCTGACTCTACAAGAATCAAATGAATATAAGTCTTTGTAAGGTCTCGTGATTTCTAGGCCTAATCTTTCCATTACAACCTTCAGCATAAGATTATTCGAGGCGCCGGAGTCTAGCATGGCATTGTGAAGGATTTGGTCATGGATATTTAGACTGATGTAAAAGGGAAGACTAGTTCCCTCTTGGAATTTCCCTTATATTTTTGGACCAAACAGCACTTCAAGAGTGTCATCAGCTAGATTAAGGGTGTTGGCATCATTCCCTAGATTCAAGACCTTTAACACTTGGGATTTATAAGAGCCTTGGGCGATGAGCTCGATAAGAGGCATGGTGATCTTTATTTTGGTGATTTCATCCTCAAAAATAAAAGGTAGCTACAGTTTAGACATGTTTGTTTCATCTTTTTCAGCCATGACCTTCTCTATGTTCTGAGTTTGCTGGCTCTGTTTCGGGATTTTGTTTGCCACAGCCACCTTGGGAATCTTTGTGGAAGTACTAGGAATATTTGAATCAGGATTAGTTTGGGTAACCCTATCTTTATTTTGGTCATTTTTCCCAACCATGATTTTGTTGCTATTGACTGCTTTCTTAAGGATGGTATTAGAGTTGTTAGCAGTGTCAGGGCTACCCTTCTTGGATTTGTCTTGATTTTTCTTGCTTCTAAGGTCATACTTCTTGTGGGCTTCCATTATGGCATTCTGAAAATATATGGTAGGATCCTCGGGATCTTCATAGTTGGTTTCATCCTGACTTGGAGAGAAGAATGCGTGTTCTTCTTCCGTGAGGTACACCTCACTCTCGTTATCAGACCCTATGAGGTTCAAATGATTTTCATCAATGGGTTCTGTATCCCTATCGTCTTCTTCCACATAATTTTCATTAAATGGTGGCCTAATTTGTTGGTCATTTTCCCTTGGTTTTTTTTGGGGCTGTTCCCTCCTAAAATTTTGGTTCCGGTTTTTGTTTGGAGGGTTTGGCTGGTTGTCCCTAAAAGGGGCCTTCTCACTTATCTTTCCCCACATTTTGGCCATGGACCTAACTAAGTCATCTATTCTAGGATCTAAGGAAGGGGATGAAGTGGAGACCTCATCCTAGTATGTGACTTTCCTTTCTGATCTAGTTCTAGCTCTTTTTTCTGCTAAGTTGGTTTCTGCTCTTATGGCTACTTTTTGCATTTACTCTAGGGTAGGGGGGTCCTTGTCTCTTAGCTGATAAGTCATGTCTAGGTCAAAACCCTAGGGGAACTTTGCCAAGGCTGAACCAAGTGGGAGTTTGAAGTGAGGTGGGAGGGTGTTATACACACTGTTGAACCTAGTGCAGTATGCCTGGACACTTTCTCCATTTTCCCGTTTTAGATTGTTATATTCTTACAGAATTTAAATAGGGTTCTTTCGGATTTCCCACTTGTTTATGAAGGTTTGGTGGAGTTCTGGGGGGTTGTGGATGTTGTTTGGAGTTAAGCTTTTGAACCATTTTTTGGGTTCTCCGCCCAGGCTTTGGGCGAACATTCTCATTCTGACGGTGTCGTCTTGTATTTCCATGTATTCAAAGGCATCGATAATCTTATCTATATGTTGTTGAGATGTGGTAGTCTCATCTCCAGTAAAGTGTGGGATTTAGGCTTGATAGTTATCTTGTAAGGGAGCCAAAGGCTGTGGCAACACCAAAGGTGTGTACCAGGCTGCCATGACGGGAGCTGATGGATGATGTACAAAATGAGGGTTTGTGGGATGAGCTGAGGTGGTTTGAACAGTAGTGGTTTGGATAGCTGTGGTGGAAGTACTTGGACTAGTGATCTGATTTTGAGAAGATCTGGGATGGTAGGAGCCAAAGTGATGGAGAAGCTGAAAGTCGGGAGGTGTGGTAAGTGAGGCTTCTCTACTAGGACTTTATGGGAGATCTAGTGGCTCAAGAACGTCAAAGTCTATCTTACTTTGTGACTTGCTTCTAAAAAGGGTTTTTGCTAATTTTAAGTCAAAGGGGTAATCCTACAAGGTAGTGAGATGTTCGGGTATTGATTTTTCTTTATAGATGGACCTATCGGTAGCTAAATCGCCAGTTTGGGAAGCTTTCCACAGAATATTCTCTGGGTCATCTACTATGATAGGGGGATTTGGGTCTGGATGAGCTCTGGTGTTAATTCTTCATGAAGCCAGATTTCGGGTCTAGAGTTTAGAGAGGATGGTGTTTGTGAATGTTTTGGATGTATGGCCTCTCTAGGGTTTTACTAATGTGAAGGATGGTCAAAATTAAAAAGGATGGAATAGTGGAGTCGCCAGGTGGATTTCTTATGAGAACTATGGTCTACCACCAACACTATCAAAGATGCTTGGGAAAAAGTTTTATAGCAACTTTGAGATGGAAACTTGCAAAGAAGAGTGATTCACTTGGTTTCAACAGTTTGCTAGGCTTCAGGACAAGCATCTCTGTGTTCGGGCTTTAGGAAGGGCTTGTAATTATCCAAGTCCAAATAGATTTTCTTAAACGATTTCTCACCAATATAGGGAATTCTAGTGGCTTTGGAGATGGATCTTCGGGAGAACTTGAAGTCAAGGACTTCCAATTGGAAATGCTTGTCTCTGAACCTCAAAGCGCAAAGGTGTGTCAAAGGAGAAAAACTCTTTACGTCTTGCACCCTTTAGCAAAAATCTAAACATCCCACCTCATGGAAATTGAATACTAATGGGTGGGCATTCACTTCTTCGGTGGAAATGGGCTGATACCTCTTGTGCAATCCACTTATACTATCCTGTCTGGGAGACATCGTGTCTTGAATGCACTTCTGCAAAAAACAAACTGCCTCAAAAGTTCTTGAAATGTATTCTTCAAACAAAACTCTGCCTTCTCTGTCAATCACTGTTTGATCAAGGTAAAATTGGTTTTTCAAATGCTGTGTGAGATGCCCTTTTAACACACAATTCTTTGCTCTTTTCAAAACATTGTTTTTCCCTTTGTATGCCCACTCAACAAGTAAACTCAAGAACAAAAACACAGTCAATAAAAGATACACAGTCAAAGTGATTTTTCTGTGTTTGTGGTAAGGTCACCTAGCTCTTGGGAAAAACAAGTTTTGAGGACAACAGGACAGCCTTGTATTTTTAGACAAGGGCAAAACAAAAATCTTCCCAATTCAAAATACTGCTCTGGCATTTGCTATTCCTCACACAGATTCTAACAACACCTTCCAACTGATTAAACTGCTTTACTCACTAAGTTCTGTTTATGGTTAAAAAGGCAGCCATGACCTTTTTCTTCACCACACCGAGGAAGACTTTGAATAATGGCCAATTAATACATGTATGATTAATGTGGTTGAAATTAGGACCACTGCTTCATTTTTTAAATACTGAGTTTCTTCTTTTAAAATAGTGCCTCCATCTTTTATCATTTCTTTGAAGGTAGTTTCATGGGCTTTTCACATCAATAAAAACTCAATCATCCTTATTGATTCACCTCCAACAAACATAACCACAGCAAGTCTTGAGTTTTAAACAAAAACATCAACCCTCCCAACCACTGCTTTCTTCACTGCATAAGGCTGACACAGGTTATATTTTTCATCTCAGTTTTGAGGGCAGCTTTAAGTTTTTTGGGACAAGAAAGACCACCCTTCTTTCAGCAAACTATAACAACAGCCCTCAGACCTTTTTCACACCGACACGCCTTGACTTACACCAAAGGTCTCATCTTTTTCACCATTACTTAGTCCTTTGATAAACGAAGTATATGACCACCCTTTAGAAAAATGAATATACTAAAGAGGCACATAAATACCTTGAAACACGATGGCAGGTTTTTCTTGAGAGTTGGAGCAGCTTTGAAAGCAATTTGGAGGCGTTTTGATGACTTAAACTGTGCGCAACACATTTAGGATGGGAGAGCGCCACACAAAAAGACCATCAGGTCACCTGTCGGGCCGACATGACCAAAGTATACAGGCACGCCGCACCACAATGTAATCTTGTGTAAATTCTTCGCCTGAACGCGCCGCGCAACTCTACAAGCACGCCACGTGGTCTTCAAGCCCAAAAAACTCTGTGATCTTGCTCAAAACTTCTTTCTCTGATCTCGTAGATAAAAAGAGGAGTTTTGCTTGCACTTGGGAAATTTCAAAATGGATTGGCAACAGTCCTTAACCCTTTTGAAAGCGAAAAAATCCGAGCCCTTTTCAAATTCACTTGGTGGAGGTTTTGAAAACTTTTGAAAAGCTTTTAACGACCCTTTGCACCAATTTTTCGATAAAAAGTGAAGTTTGATTTTTGAAAAGGTAGCATAGTCAGAAATTTTCTTTAGGTGAAAAGGCTTTGTTTAGGAGTTTCAAATCTCCTATACTGCATTTTCACTATGCTTTATTTAAACGAGAAACTCTGCCACTGCTGACCCTTTAATGTCATTTTCAATATGTAACATTTGCTCAACAATACACCAATGAGTTTATGAAGCACCTTTGCCATTTTTCAAGGAGGTGGATTTACCCTTTTTAACCTTTAAACTAATACTGTCTGCTCTGGATGCTTTAAAGGTGATAATGCTCACTGTAAAACTGATTTAGCTGTTAGGTGTCCTTTAAGCTCATCTTCTGACTTTGGGTGCAAAAATTCAGTTGCATTTACTCATGCTTTACCCAACTCTGTTCATTTAAAGGGAACTTCTTTAAACCTCTCCCTTTATTCAAAATGCAGCAGTAATGTACCTTTGACCCTTTTTATAAGGAAACTGCCTTCCTTTGTAATGGTGGCATGCATATATTGCTTCAATTGGGTTCCAGAACCTAAAAAGCATGTCATGATATTTCCTGCACATTTATAACCCTATGTGTTCAATTGCATTGCCTCTTTGGGAGAACTGAGCTCGAATTGCCTTTCTGTCCACTATCATGTATAATTTGAAAGACATTCCCCTATGAGTAGTAAGATCAGTACTTTTTGAAACATAATCATCATCTGTGGCTTGTGTTATGACCCATCTCTTAATCATCAGCAAGGTTGTTTTAGGTGGGCTCCAGACTGCTTTTTGGAAAGAAACCTTGATAAGAGACAAGTTGAACCTCTTGGATTATAGTGTTACCCCTGATTCCTTTCTTGTCTTTTACATCATTTCTCTGTTTCAACTGTCTCCTATTGTTTTTTACAATTTGTCTCTCAGTCAGACCCTGAAATCAGTCACTGCTCTGGCCCTCTGCTTATGAATGAAGGAGGCCTATCTTGACAAAATGCTTGATGTTCTTTCAACCTCTGTCTCAATCAAATGCAGATTGTTTGATGAATCATACTAAAAGTGGCTTCTCTTATACATGATGGCAGAGGTTAGTTTGAGCTGAAGACTATTTGACTCTCCTGTCCATCTGTTTAACAATCCTTTCTTCAATGATGATGAACCTATTGGATTCACATTGTAACTGAAATAATAGTGAAATCATACAAATCATTTTTAAAGCCCACTGCTTTGCCTCTGCCTTTGATTATCATTTTCATGTAGAGACCTTCAGTTTCTGTCTCACTGTACTTCAAATCTTGTCTTCACAGTTAGTGAAAAACTCAAAAACAGACTTTACCTTTGGCCCTCTGCTTATGGATGAAGGAGGCGCTTCAGTCTTCAAACCCTCTGCTTATAGATGAAGGAGGTTTTTAGTCATGTCATATCATCAGCCCTTTGACAGTGTTATTTTTCCTTTCACTGTCCTTTCAGGCTTTGGATGTGATTATATTAGCTTAATGAAAAACTCTCTGCTCTTTGGCTGCATCCCAGGCTCAAGATCACATTGAGAAGTAGTTGTCTTCTCATGTGGAGCCAAATATTGTCTTCTGAGATGCTGGTATGTCTTTGTCCTTGAAAGATCCATTTAAAACACTGCAAAAACACTTAGAATCAGTTTGACTTATGGTCCATGTATTTTTGAGACTTGAGGGTGTATTAGTGGCGTGACCTATGGTTGTAACCAACTTTATTTGCAGAATGGGAAAGTCTGTTATGACTGGTCTATAGAAGATGGAGGTTCTTTGGCTTTAGAATAGCTTGCCAAGGGAAAAATGCTTAAAGCGCCACTTCCTAACTTAGGGGAGACTTTTTGGACAGATTTAGATTGTTTCTTTAGAGTTGATGGGTAGACTAGCATGGCTAAGGCTAGGTAGGACTTGATAATGAGGTTTCATCTCGTCATGGGAGGACTGAAAGGTAGGAAGGCAAAAAAAATTTATGGGTGTTTTCCAGCTGGAAAATTTTTCAAATTTTTAGATCAACTGCTAGAAAACTTGGCTGTTACAACTAGTCATCACCAACAAGTGAAAAATACTGATGACTAACACCTTCAAATCAAAAAATTCCTCACTAAAAGAAACATTATGAATAATCTGGAAGAAAAGTGTGATACTATGAATATATCAATTGCTAAAATCAAGACCAAATGTGACCTGCTGCAAGAAGCAGGCCTACCAGATATTCATGCTTTAAATGAAAATTTGATGCCAAAGAAGGACTATGACTAGAAGATCAGAGCCTATGCTAAAGAGCAAGTGAAAAAACCTTTGCCACAAGGATATCCAAGTGGTAAAGTAGTTTTGCAATATTTTGAGAATTTATTTTTTCTGCAGAATGAAATCAAGCACATGTTCATAGTGAAACCAAATTTTTCAAAGTATACAAAGGCAGATGAAAGTTACAGGAAGCTAAAGAGTATGAGAATTCCCAGTGCAGAGCAATGGCAAGAATTCACTGATTTACTATGAAAATTTTCAGCCAAAGTATATCAAGGTGAAAAATCAGTGGTTAAAGAATATCAGTGGTCAAAGTGTATCAGTAAAAACAAGAGTTACTGCTGGTTATTTTTAGTTTACAGCAGTAAACATTGAAGAAACAGAGTTAAAGAGTATCAGATTAGAACGTGAAAAAGGAGGAGTATGCTACAAGTCATCTTCCACAATATATTGTCCCAAGTGCCAGCAATAATTTCAGAAAGACAAATAATTTGTTTGATTAGATAAACTGTTCTATTTTTCTTGTAAAAGAGGACAGCTTGCCCATCTGTTTTGCAGCTGTCCCTCTTCTTATGTAATAATTCCTATTTTCTCTTAAGATATTCTTTCAAACTTTTTAGATATTTTGTAAACAATTTACTTGTATAAATAATTCATTCTTAGAAGTATTTGGGGTGGAATAAAATTATAAAGACTACTGTAGACTTTTTTGTTGAAAACATTGGGATTTTATGTGAGTTGTGTTGAAGCAGCAGGCTAGAAACTGAATCAAATAGACATCATAACTAATGATCCTTGTGTTGATCAGATGAGTATTGTATCTTCCAGTTTTCATTGTTTATTTCTTTAAGTTTCATTCATACATCTTGTGTTATTTTCCATCTTAAATGAATAACTAGGAAAGGTATTAAAGAACCAGTGTAAAAAGCTCTCTGTTCTTACTAGTTTTCATGTTTATGTTTTCCGCTGATTTCCAGACTTTATAATTCTTAATTTCTCTTTAGTCTCGTTTTACCTCAATTTCCCTCTTCATTTTTTGTGATCTAAGGATTCTTAACTGCCCTTAGTCTAGATCATAACACTTCATCAAAATAGCCTTTTTAAACCCTCTGAAGATCATCTATCTTGCCCTTAGTATATTTGTTCTTTTGACCTTAGTTTTCTAGTCTTGTTTGCTATAAAATTGACTCCATTGCCCAATGGTTAGGTAGATCTTTCTATGGTTTCCCTTTTAGTCCTTTATTCCTACCAACATTCAAAAAATCAAACCAAATTGTCCACTCATAGCTAGCCTAAAATCCATTACAAAACAAAGCTAAATCTTAAGGAGAGATCCCTCTCCAGAACTTAGGAAGGCTAGATCCTGAATTCTAAAAGAGGTTCTTGGTTACCCCTGGTTTTCTTTAACTATAAACCAAAATCCCACAACCTAAGAATTACTAGGGTGATAACACTTGTGGTGATGTTGGTTGGTTATGTTGCGGCAGCGGATTCCCTATGGTATTCATGCTTGTAGTTGGCTAAATTTGTTGGAGTATCAAATTTTCTTGCTGAAAAGGGTTCAGCTCCTTGGGCGAGGGCGTCGTATCTATAGTAAAATATCCCCTGTGAATTAAAAGGTCCTGGAAAGTGCTCTATCCAACTAGGGGTTGATTAACCTCGGGTACCAATGTTTTACTCGACTTAACCTCTGCCTTGTTGTCTCCATTCATTTTACTTTTTGTCTTGACTGGGTCTAAAATGGTTGCTGATGTGGATGGAGTTCGGGTGGAATGGTCTTTGGAAGTGAATGACGTGTGAGGTGACGAATGGTGAGTGCGAGGTGAAGATGTATGAGTGTCAGGTGAAGATGAAGTTTGAACATTCAAAAATGAGAATGGATTGAACATAGGTAGCTCAGTGGTTACCTGGGGGGCCACCTCTAGCTCCTCTTGAATTGGTGCCCCTGTATCCATAGGCTGCATTTGATCTTGCCTAGTGAGATCAACCACCTTCTTAAGCACCATGACCCTGGCTTTCTTGGCCTTAGAAGCAGCTACATGTGGTTTAGGTGCCTTAATATTTTTTACTGGAACTACTGCTATTATAGGGGGTGAATTAAACATTATGGGCGGCAAGGCAGTGAGTATGGGTGCAACTATGGAGGGTGATGCAGAATTTGAGGCCTAAAATTCTGAAAAAGTAGGAAACAGGGGAGAAGCATTGATGAGAGTTTGCATTACCCGATTGAAGCCTTTTATTCTCGTGTCCAGCTCCTCCAGTACTAGTGTTAGCCGCAGCCGTGACACTCTGTTCAATGTCTCATCTAGTGTCTCCGCTGGTAATGGTTTTGGCTGCATGCCCTAGAACGAGTAGTGATGGACACCGCTCTTGATCTCCATTCCTACTCTCGGCCAGGAGCAGACTTCAGTGTGGAATGCCTTTTCATCCACTTGAAACTTCAATGGTCTCATTTTAAATGTTGTTTTGTCCACATAGGTGGGCCTGATGTAGGTCTGTTTATGAGTGACCCTAAACCATATTTGAGCAGAATAACCATCCAGCAAACTCCTTGGTACCCTTTGCTACCCCGCCACTACGTCCACCATTTGCCTGCACCAGAATGTGAATGCTTCTTCATTCACCTCCTTTGTGCTTGGGTCTCTCGAGATCTTCCAGGGCATAAACTTCATTGCTAACATCTGACCACTTGTGATTTCCACAAGCTGTCTGACTCTCGGGAAATTCCATTTCCACATTGTGAACGCCATGATCAGGTAGTCGTAGATGAACCCAGTGGCTCTTTTTTAGTTATCCTCACAGGATTTGAACAATTCATTCAATAGAAACATACACCAATTCAATTGGGTTCCCTGGAGGCAGTGTTCCACAACTGAGATGGTGTCCAGGGTGCATTCTCCCTTTATATAGTGTCTCATGGTCTTGCATGCAATCAGGTAACAGGTAAACTTAATTGTTGGGTTGTTTATGAGGTCTATCTTCACCCCCTTCCCTCCTCTTTTGGTGTCGTATTTATAGTAATATTCGCAATCTCCTTCCTTATTTTCTCTTTTGGAGACTATCTGGAATGCTACGGAGACATCCTTCCCTTTTGCCGATAACCCTGTCGGCCTGTGAATATCTTCTACATGCATTGGTATCTCCCTCCCTAGCCATAGTGACCCTTTTTGGAGTCTTCCTAGCAGGAATTTCGTACACTGCATCGCGGCTTCTGTGGTTCCGAACACAGGGAGGTTCCTCAGGTTTAGAATTGTCGACTGATGGATGCCTCTGAACTCTAAAATTAACCTTGCTACTTCTTCTCCTCCTTCAGTAGCGTAATTGTCTATATAAACCTGCCTCTTCATTGCTGGAAACTAGTAAGAATCCGTGAAGTCTGTGTCGACCAACGACGCACTGTCATATTTTCCCACCAACGACTCCTTTCTCTGAATTCTCTCATCGAGCTCGAGCTCGATGACTACTGGTGCTACCTTAGTCATTTTTCTCTTCTTTGGTATACTTGCAATGCTACCCGTGCTCTTTCTCTCTAAATTCCTGCTATTGGATGCTCTCTCTGGGCTTCTTCTGATGAGATTTCTCTCGCTGCTTCTGTTTCTTGTTTTAACTCAGAATTCTCCCGCATTCTCGTGCTTTCTTCTTTTATGCGGATTATGTAAGTAACCGACACGAATGAGGTTGATAAGACCCCATAACTAATTAATTTTTCCTGCCTCCCCCGCGGCTATAATCATGTGATTAGTTACATGAGGTGGGTTCTAACATGGTTGATTGTGACTTCGGAATTTGGGCAGACATGATGGGTAATGATTATGGCCTAATATGGAAAATTTATTACGGTATGGATGATACTAATTATGGAAATTACTTCTCAAATCTAGGTAATCCTACGCACTGACATGGGAATGATAGGTCATGATGATGGAATGATGTTCGACACGTTTGTCTCTCTGACATGGATGACATGCTGGACAATACCCTCCCCCTGACCACAATTGGTTGCGATGCGGTCTTTGCATTGCAAATTTGATTTTTTCCTGTTAATGCATTTTTTCTTTATTGATATTCCTATCTATTCTCTTCTCGAGTGTGAGAGATTTATTGACTCTACCTACTCTATTCTACCCTACTGACTCCTCTCAGTTGTGAGAGTTATTGGAAAATGAAATAATGTAACTTACTTGTGATAAGGCTTCAGGCGTGCGCCATTCACCCATCCTGGTAATATTTGGCCATCCAGTTGTGCTAACCAAACTGCTCCTAAATCTCGGATTTCAATCACATGGTACGGTCCTAGCCAATGCATTCTGAGTTTACTTGGGAAATTTTGGAACTTTCTGTCATACAGTAAAACTTTTCCTCTGACCATAAACGTTTTATGTTTAATATGGCGGTCATGCCAAGATTTCTATCTATCTTTCTGGACAGCCTGACGAAACTCCGCTAGAAACTTGTCCTCTTCAAGTCCTTGTAGCTAATGTATTTTCTCTTTTAGTGAGTCTTCCTCTGTTAAATTTAGTGTTGACATGATTAGCAGGCTCGATATGAGAAATTCGGCCAGTACCACTGCTTCCCTCCTGTACACCTACTGGAACAGAGTCTAGTTGTTCATTATTTTGATAGTTGTCCTGTATGCCCATAATGTTGCTGGTACGCGCTCATCCCAGTCATCTCGATTAGTGTTGCAAATTTTCGTTAGTCCCTTTTCGAGAATCTTATTAAATGCTTCCACCGTACCATTTTCCTGAGGATGGTACAAACTGATCTTATGATGTTGTACCATGAAATTTTCTAACAGAGATTTGATCGTTGCATTGATAAAATGTGTACCTTGGTCGCTAGTTAGACTTTTGGGGCAGTCAAATCTGCTGATGATATTTTCAAATATGAATCTGGCTGTTGTTTCTGTCATGCAATCCTTCACTAATACTGTTTCTTCCCACCTGGTAAGATAGTCTATTGCGGTAATGATGTACCTGGCCTGTGAGTGTTTTGCGACAGGTGCTATCGGTCCTATAAAATCAACAGCGCACTTCTCAAATGGCTGCAATGATTTTATAGGGTGAAGTCGTAGCTCATCTCTGTGCGATGGACGTCCCATTCTCTGGTAGGCATCGCATTTATTTACAAATTCTTTACTGTCCGTGTGTACTGTGGGCCACCATAAGTCTGCCTGCAGTATCTTTCTCGCAATGTATTTTGCACCAACGTGTCCTCCCGTAACTCCACAATGACACTCCCATAATATATCTTCCCTTTCATGGTCTAGGACACATCTCCACAAGAATTGGTCTAACCCCATATTATATAGTTGTCTCGCTATTAGCTGATACTCTACTGCTCTAACTACCAAATGTCTTTTCTCAGTCGCTTTATATTCAGTCGAGCACTTTCATGTTTCCAGATAGATTTCTATCTCGTCTAAGTAGTCTGGGATGGCTTCTAGTCTAAAAATATCAGTGTCCGACAGCTGATCATCTAGGGACCCTCCATTTTCTCCATTTTCTAGCCTTAACAAATGGTTAGGACCCACATTCAGTCTCCCTGGCTTCACTATCACCTCAAAGGTGAACTCCTGAAATAGTTGGAGCCATCTATAGATCCTTCCTTCAAGGACTGGTTTGTTAACTAAGTATTTTAAATCTAAATGGTCAGTGAAGAATTTAAACGTACCTCCTAATAGGTAGTGGCGAAACTTTTGAAGCGAATACACCATTGTTAAAGCTTCTCATTTTGTTGTGGTGTAGTTCCTTTCAGCTTTGGATAAATTCCAGCTTGCAAAATAAAATGGGTGATCAACTGAAGCATCTCCTGGTTAGGCCATAACCGCTCCTAGCGTAATGCTGGAGGCATCAATATGGACGTGGAATTTCTTATCCCAATTAGGATGAACTAATATGGGCGCACTTGCCAATTTTTCTTTCAGTATATTAAGGGCAGTAGTATAGTCATTTTTCCAAATGAATTGCTCTGATTTCCACAACATCTTCTCTAATGGGGTTGTTATCTTCACGTAGTTGCGGATGAATATTTTGTAGTAGCAGGTGTGGCCTAGCAGTGACCTTAACTGCTTCACGGTTTCTAGTGCCTCTATGTTGATTATAACTGCCACTTTTTCTGGATCCACGCAAACCCCTTGTTTGCATACAACATGTCCTAGCAGCGTCCCAAAGGGTACTGCAAAGATGCACTTCTTAAGGTTTAATGATGGAGTTGTCTCCATCTATCAAACATTATCCTTAACAACATTGCATGATTCTTTAGCAGGCTGTAAACTGTCTAGTCATCCATATAAACTTCCAAAAATTTATGGATATATTCCTAAAATGTTGTTATAACAATCTCTGAAAATATTTTTGGTGCATTTTTCAACCCGAAGGGCATTACATGATATGAAAATGAGCCCCATTCGATTGTGAAAGTTGTTTTATTTTTATCTTCTTCAATTATCCTTACTTGATGATATCCTGAAAATCCATCTGTAAATGAATAAGCTTCATTCCCTGCAAAATTGTCGAGCACCTCATCATTGAACGAACTGGGGAATGGATCATGTATGCATGCATTGTTTAGGCTCCTGTAGTCAACATAGACTTGAATTTCAGACTTTTCCTTTTTACTTTGTACGACTATAGGACTTACCCACTCTACTTCTTCCACTGGGAATATCAACCCTGCTTTTAGCATTTTATCAATCTCTGCCTTGACTTTTTCTTTCACTCTCGGATTCAGACGGTATGGTTTGTGCTTTACTGGTCTTGCGTCAGGTTTCAAAATTATACGCATTTCCCCCATGTCTCTTTTTATTCCTTTCATCTCTGCTACTGAGGCTGGGAACAAGTCTTCATATTCCTATAGTAGATTAAATATCTCCTTAGTTGTTTCTACATCCTAGTAGTCACCAATTTACGCAAGTTTGGGCTTTTTTGGTGTTCCGATGTTCAGCTTCTTGGTCTTCAACAGTAGCAAATGAATTCCTTCTGTTGTAGGTTCTTCTTGAATACCCCGCTCCCCTTCTTTTTCTTCAAAATATAGATGTCTAAGATCTTCTAGATCATCATCATCCATTTCACTATTTATCTTCTTACATGCTTCCGACTGTCTGACATTCTGTTTCGGGAGTGGTTTTTCTTCATCCTCCTGAATCTCTGGAAAGAAAAATACCCTTTTAATGGCCTGCAACGCCTATGTGACTGGTTCTATTTCTCCTTCAAAGGAAAAGCATTGTGTAAACTAATCCACAACTTCTCTCCAGGTACCGGTTCCTCTTTTCTTCTCTTTAGTTAGGTACCAATCTTGTGGAATCGAATCCAGTGAATGTACAAACTTGTGTACCCACAGATCCTCCGGGTACCCTGCTTTCTTCTAGTGGTCCTCATAATGTTGTAAATGTTTACTAGGGTCAGAATCCCCTTGGTATTTTTTAGTGAATTGTGGTCCTTCCTCTTCCTTGAACCTGGCCCTCAATGATGCTACAACCCCGTCCCATCGCGACAGAGAGTTACGGTGGTCGCTCCACCACCTTGCTAACGTGGATTGTAAAGCCACATCCATGAGTGGGACTCTATGTTCCACTGGTACTTTATCTTCTATTTTGGTAATAAAGGTATTTACAGCATTCATATTTGATAAAGTAGGATATTCTCTTACCTCAGTTCGGATCCAATTGATTCTTTGGATGTTATCGCATATTCTTGTATTGGTCTCATATCCCCCCTACTGCTAATCATCCCAGGATGTTTCTAAGCCCAAGTATGAGCTTTGAACACTTCTCCAGCTTACAGTCCCCCCCACTATCGGGTTGATATAATATTCTCTTTTCCCTGCTGTCATCTGATAAAGATGATCAAGAAGCTGAGCATCCTCTCTGTTGTCGACAGTCTCTGTATATCGAGGTCCTTGATATGGGTCAAGTGGCTGAGTAACCCTGACTTACCTGTCTTCAAATATCATTAGTTCCCTTTTTAGATCGATCACTGCATAGTTTTCAAAAGCCCAGTCTATCCCTAATAATGCTGGGCAGGGATCCTTATCCCCCATGATGTTTATCACCTCGAAGTCTGTGTATGTCTTTACCCACACCACATCAACTTCGACCTCATCCAGCCTGCCTATGGGCACAATGCGGTACTGGTTTTCCATGTAGAGTTGGATTGGTGAATATGTCAGCTTTGGTCTCCCCAATGCTTCCCATGTCTTCCTTGGAAAAATGTTGACATCTGACCCTAGGTCAAATATTGTGTCCTTAATTTGGAATCCTGCGACTTGAGTGTTTACACGGAATTCTTTCCCTATTCTTCTCTTGTTTCTTTTGACTCTCCATATATACTTCTATGTTACACCATTTCTTCTTCTAGTTCAGGGGTTTCCTGCACCACCATCTCCAGATTTTGTTTCAGTTGTTTCTCCTTTTCCACCTTCAGTTGCGGTAACTCAATGCCTTTGCACCCCCCAAGTTGGGAAAATGTTTCCACTACTTCTTTAAAGTATTGCTTATGTCTATCTAGCCTGAACACTGGCTTTGGAGATGTTGGCCTTATCAGCTTGATCGGGTCTATATTCTATGCATCTTCCCCTGTTATATTTCCTCCTCGCGTCACTATGGCTACATTCTGCATAGCATGAGCCTCTACTATTCTTGGCTCTACATTTACCATATTTTCTCCTCATTATCTGGCTCTTTCTTCCCATATTTTAATTAGCTCTGGGAAGTCCTCAATTGCGTACGTATTAACTTTGCACTAAGAGCACCATGGTCTTTTGAAGAGTGGACATTCCCTGGATACATGGCCCTCTTGGTCATAATTGTAACATCTTATAGGTCCTCTTCCTCCCGCTTTGCCTCCTCTCATGCCTCCTCCTCATCCTCTGGGAGCCTCATTCACTCTATATGATGGCCTGTCCAATCGTTCCACCAGTGCATCTAGGGCTCTACACTGCTCTGTGTTGTGCATTGTGGAAGCACCAAACTCACAGTATATGTTGTTTGGAACGTTAAAGTATTTTTGAAAAATTGGGCATAGGTGGGGTAGATGACCAATGCTTTTTCATATTTCGCAGTATTTCGTTGCGGTTTGATTCTGTTGCACAGGGAACCCTAGGTAGTGGGGTTGCGGCAGATATATCCCTTGAGTGTTTATCTACGCAACTCCCCCTACTGGTGGAGCTCCTTGTGTCCCCACTGCTGAAGTCCCCGCATTCTACCCCCGCAACCTTGGACATTCGGTCACCATGTGTCCCTCCATTAGATAGTGCTTACACCATACATTGGTTCTTGCGGGTCGCATTAGCTAGATGGCCTTCAATTTTTCCATCAGACTGGCTATCTGGTGTTGTAACCCAAATATGGAAGGGTCTTGAGTTGCTGCCCCTCCTTTGAACTCCTGCGGATACCCCGCCATGGCCTCTATCTTCATGGCTTGCTCCAATGCATCTTGTAACGTATCGATCTTATGTTGCGTTAGGGGAGTTCTTGTCAAGGAAGAAGGGCCTTGATAAACCAATCTCTTTGATGATTTGGATTGATTGGGTAACTTAGTTTTCCAACCACATCCTTGAACCTTCTCATCAGATCCCACGTAGTTTCACCTTCTCGGTGTTTAATCTCCCACATCTATGACAAACCCTGCTGATATTTCTAAGGTAGCTTGAACTCTTTAACAAATTATTTATTTACATCATCTATTGCTGGGTTTGGATGAGCTTCGTACCATTTAATAAACCAGCGTAGAGCTCTCTCTCTGAGAGTAGTTTAAAATTCGATCAACTTAACCGCCTCTAGTGTCTGTCGAGCCCTCCATATGGCTTCGCAGAGATACCAGTGCTGCTCCACATCATCATTGCCTCTCCCAGAGAACTCTGAGTATCGGGTAAATGATCCCGCCATACTTCTTTGTGTGGATGGTACTAGAATAAAACCCCTATTTCCCATCTGTGAGATTGTATTACTAGCACTACTGCTAGTATGTATCACTGCTATAGACTGAACACTATTCAACTTACTCAATTCTCGTAGCTTAATAAAAATATCACCTAGTGGCTGGTAGAGTACCATGGGAAGGTCAAGACTAGAGCTACTTGAACTTTGGGGAATAGAGTTACCTTGAGTTATGGGTGTCGACCCCTCTCTGAATAGTTTCTCCATCACAACATGCAACTCCACATCGGACATCTCCTTGGGGCACATGTCCTCCACGTTGGAATTTTTTCCCTTTTCTCTTTGGGCTGGGCTCCCATACACTTACCTAACTTCCTTGACGGTCCCTCCTATTCCTTGGGATTCTGTCTTACCTTCCATCTCCTTTTTCATCTTCGGCGCCTTCTCCTTGTTCTGTCAACTTTCTTGCTTCTCCAATTCCTTCACCACTCTTTCCTGCCACTTCTCAGCAATTTGCGCCCTTCGATGTGCTTGTCGCTCTCTCAACCCACTAGAGGTCTTGGCATCCATATCCCTATTCCCCCTTCCAACTTACTTGTAGCATCTCTCCCTCAACTCCTTCCCCCAGTACTGGAGGTTTAAGTCTCCATCTTGGATTTTTGAAATTCCATCAACCCCTTGTCTACCATTAAAGATTTTATCAACAAAGGAATCTCCTTCAGCATCTCTCCTCGTAATTCAGATCTGAACACATCTTCTACTTTTGAAAAGGACTCGTAACACTCAGCTGCAAATTCCACTATGTATCCTTCCAAGGTATATTGCACCCAGAAATCTATAGCTCGGGTCAAATTGGTATCTGATCGATGGAGGGCTACCAGATCCACGTGCAACCACTTGCGACAGATCTTACACAAGCGTCCTTGGACTGTCTCAACTTGTAGTCTCTACAACCAATTATAGAGTTCCTCTGGAAAATTTCCCCAGAAGATTTCGTAGAGATTACTCGCAGATTCAGATAATAGAACCTGATCCTTAACAGTTTTCTCCCTCTGCTGTCTCAACTCAGCTTGCTGCACTATGAAATGATCTAAGTGGTTATTCCACCAGCTTCGTATTTCCCTTTCGAAGATCCGTGATACCATGATCTAGCTCCTAAATGAAATTTCATGTGCTGGTAATGGAACCATCTGCTAGTGAGAAAGAAGGTCTCTTAGTAAGACCCAGGTTCATGAGAGAGGCCAACAAGGTTTCCGCAGTAGTCTAGCACAACGCCGGAATTTTCACTCTACTCTGAAGAGCAAAGAGTCTCACCCAAGGCGTTTCGTGACCTTAGTAAGGTTAGGAATAGATCATATATCTACTAATCATAGCTATAGAGCCAAACAGACAGAACTCGACACTACAAATAGATTTAGATAATTTGCACAAGATAATACTCATAAGCATATTCAGGATGCAAAATCAAATTTTAAAAACGGCCAATACATTCATCGTAACCAAATACTCATCACGGAACTCGGGACATCAAACCTAGGTAGAAGTATATTTTATTAACAATAGTGAATAGTTACATTACTCCTCAGAGTTGATTACAGACAGACTGAATACAACATTATAGAACATAATAAAAAAGAACAGAACATAACCAAACAGAGCTCTCCTACGGCTCTCTTCCTCAGCCCTCTACTGCACCAACCTCTTGTCTACATTGGTTGATTGCCTATTTTTTCCTTTGCCAATGCGATTGTCAGTTTTCCCTCCTTTTCCGCTCTGTTGTTTGCCGCATCTCCCTGATCACTGGGAGTTCCACTGCTTGTCCTCATCACTCCTTCCTACCATCTGTGTTAGTTTCCGCAGCTTCTGCGCCACCTTCTCTCTAGCTCTCCACAATTGTGACAGCTCCCTATCTACCGTGGTTGAGCTCTGCCTCCTATTATCCACGACTAAAAACCGTTTCGCTTTCAAAACAAGGGCCCCAACAATGGGTTGGGTCGGTCGAGCGAACGAGCTGGATCCCCCCCCCCCCTCCCCTTGCCACCAAATGCGCCAACTGCTTGTTAATAAATATAACCGACACGCCATATATATCGAAAAATAATGTGTGGTCTGACGGTAAGTTGTTTGGTTTCCTTGGAGGAGGTCATGGGTTCGAACACCACCAAGGTAAGTCAGCCCTTAAAACGTTTTGACGAATGATCATAAGCCACATGGCACCCTATGATTGGCCTAATCCAAATCACACCAACCAATCAAACTTCACCAATTCGACCTATACGATCATGCCACATGTCAGCATGAGATTGTCCCGTCTGACCACCGTGCCTCCACGATCACCTACTGACATCAATGCCATGTGATAAGAATTTCTACTTAGGTCACATAAGAATATAAATTCAATTATCTAAAAATATTTAAATTCAAGAACTAAAATTGATATCCAATCATTGATCTAATACTATTTTTCCTATATACACCATTGAACAATAGAAAAATATTTAAGAATTCAACAATAAAACCTCAAACTTATTAGCTAACAGTTTTTGTGGTTTCCTTGTTGGGAGGAATTATTACTATCCTTCCCACTCAAGGCCAATGCTAATGATATTGAGCTCTTAAAGAGTGTATCATTATTATATCATTGTAATGGCTTGGAGCCTTGATAACATTATATATGAGATTAAGGTTAAATGTTATTGAAAAAGGTGTGTACTAATTAGAAATCATTTTTAGATAGGGATATTTATGTGAATACTATCTATGCTAAAATAGAATCATTTTATATTTATAATGGGACCACCTATATATAGGCTTGTGGAGGTGCTTTCCTACCCCAAAAATTCATAATTAAACATTCTTCCTGCTGATTGTCCCTTTATTCCTAGCATGTGGTGGATTTGACACAAAGTTTTTATCATGTCTCAAGTTTCATAGATGATGCAGCTAAATTAGCCAATAAGTGTGTGGTTGGCCTCATGCATGGGGAGTCTTGCTTCCTTGACAACCATCTAAAGAGTTTTTCATATATTTTTTAATTTATATTTAACAAAAGAATATATTATTTATTTAATTTTTATTCTTTAAGAATACTATTATTAAATAATAGCTAAAAACATAAAGTATTTTATTTTGAATAATATTGGTTAAAAGACCATTTCTAAAGCTATTTAGTTTTGACTTCATCACATCAAATACCAAACTATTCAATGCCAAGGACTTGTAAATCTTAAATACTCTATAGTAGAACCACCAATATCTTAAATGTTAATAACCTGTATATTAAGTAAAAATTAAACCAATATTACCTTGTAAATATGACTTGGTATTTATTTCATTTTACATTAAATATGAATTTAATTTATAATAAAAACTTCAAACCACTTTATATATGGAAAATTGAAAGCAAGCTCGAAATTCCATATTAATTAATTTAATATTTTTAATACAATATGATTCTAATTAATCCAACAAAGAAATATTTAAAGGTTTTATATTTTTGACATTTCCTAGTTATATTTTTTAAAGAATCCACAATTTTTTTTTAAAATAACATATTTGAGTTATTAAATTTATATAGCATAGAATCGATCAAAAATGGTTGGAATGACATACTTGACTTGTTAAATCTATTTAGCTTGGAATTGACAAAAAAAAATGTTGGAATGAAAAATTTGAGTTGTTAAAGATATAAAATTTGGAGTTTCCAAAAAATAATTGGAATGACATATTTGAGTTGTTTAATCTTTTTAGAATTGAATGTGTCAAAAATAATTGGAATGTCATATTTGAGATGTTAAATCATGACATATTTGAATTTTTAAATTTGTACTATTTAAAAATCTGTTAAAAATAATTGGAATGACATATTTGAATCGTTAAATCTATACAAATTAGAATTGATAAAAAATTATTGGAACAACATATTTTAGTTATCTTAAATATTCAATAGTAAAACAAGCAATGCCTTAAATGTTTTAAGACTTATTTATTAAGTAAAAATTAAAACAATATTCCCCTTGTAAATATGACTTGGTATTTGTTTCATTTTATTAGTAAAAACTTAAAACCACTTTATATATGGAAAATTGAAGGCAATACTTTAGAGACTATAAAATATTATTTAAAAATAAAAATATAATTTTCATGGAAACTATGTTATTCAATTATTTTAATCTAATTCTAATTAGTTGAATAATTAACTATAGTTTTAAAAATAAAGCATAGAAGAGTAAGATGATGCTAAATAATTGTATGTTAATTAATTACATATGACTATAAATTCCATATTAATTAATTTTAATAGTCATAGGAAAGGTTTTAATAAAATTAGTCAGGGATTCTTGTAAATCCAGGTTATAGCTATCAAACTTCAAGATTTTGGATGCCTTAGAGGTTTTTGATGGTGTTGAATCCACTTAAACCATCAAAAACATGATTTAAACAACACTACTACAAGATTTCCTTTTTTTTTGCCTAGATTCCGGCCAAATTCACTTCCACCATAAAAAACATGATTTAAACACTACTATTGCAAGATTTCTTATTTTTTTGACCCGAATTCTGATCACTTTTGGCCATCTGGGAAATTCCTCCACCTCACTAGACAACTGCAATTTAATATGCTTAATATAATATGACTCTAATTAAACCAACAAAGAAAAATTTAAGGTTTTATATTTTTAGTATTTTCTGGTTATATTTTTCAAAAAAAATTGCTTGGAATCCATCAAAAATTGTTAAAATGGCATATTTGAGTTATTAAATCTATACAACTTAGAATCAATCAGAAATGGTTGGAATGACATACTTGAGTTGTCAAATTTATTTATCTTGGAATTGACCCAAAAAAAAAAAATGGAATGACAAATTTGAGTTGTTAAATGTGTACAACTTGGAAATTGCCAAACAATCTTTGGAATGACATATTTGAGTTATTCAAACTTCTGCGTGGAATCTGTCAAAAATTATTGGAATGTCATTTTTGAGTTGATAAATATTTACAACTTGGGACTAACGAATTTTTCTGAGATAACATATTTGAATTTTCAAATTTGTACAACTTGAAATCCATAAAAAATGGCCAGAATGACATATTTGAGTTGTTAAGTCTATACCAATTAAATCTAAAAATAATGTAGATACAACTCCAAAGAAATTTTAGATGTTTTGGATTTTTTTAATAGATTAAAATCAGAATTTTAAATAATGAAAAATAATAATTTAACTAATAAATATATTATCAATTTTTTTTAAAACGCCATAAAATAAATAAATATTTTATTATTGAGTAAATTTATATTAATTAATTTGTCCAACTAAATAGAGTTTTCCTATCTTTAACAATTTCAAAATTTTAATTTTAATTATTATGGATTCATATATTTTTAAATTGAGAAAACAAGCTTACGTATTTTTGTATTAAAATATATAATAAATCACATTAAATTAAAATCAATCTGATTTTCAAAAAACATTTATTTTATTAAATTAAGGTCAAACTGATTTTCAAAAAACATTTACTTTATTAATGTCGCTATAATGGAAAATGATTATTATAATAATATTTTATAATAATAATAATTGTTACCCCACGAGACCAAGTCTGAAAGTTGGAGGGAGCTCTGCGAAGGGGACTAGGCACTAAGCCCTAGCCTTGGTCATGTGCATTTCCACCGAACCGAGCGCAGTTGGAGAGGGCTTGGGGACTACCACCAACCCTTGGTCATGGGCTATATCACATGACCATGCATGGATTCGTTTGGTGTTGCCAAAGAGGGGAGAGGATTCAGGCCCAAACCTCGATGTTATAGGCACCATGGGACTGACGTGGAGCCGAGCCAACGGGGGTGGAATTTAAGGCCCTTCCCCCAGTCACATGAAAACCATAGAACCTTCGACTAAGAAATTGAGGGCTAACGTGGCAGGGGAAAGCGGTTAGCCCTAGCCCCCGGCCACATCAACCCCACATCACCAACATCCTGATAGAAAAGGTGCCAAGGCCATTGGGGATGGACTGTTGGCCCAACCGCTAGCCTTATGGTGCCACATGACCCTGTTTTTGCACCTACGGGGTTATTGGAAAAATTAAAGAAGTGACAATTTGCACCATTTGTGGGTGATTTTTTCGCCTTCCGAATGGATTAAACGGCGAAAATGTCACTCTTTAAATGTGGATCCAATTTGGAGGACAAATAGTAAAGAAACTTGGGAGAGCCATAACTTGAGGATTTTTTTCCCTTTTGGAGCCCAAGAAGATCCCAGATGGGGGTTTTTGGACATTTTGAATCCAATGGAAGCCTCTATTTACTGATTGGATTAATTTTGGAAGGAATTTTGTAGGTTTTATTCTTAGAGTGTTAGGGATAATCAGTGGTTTGGAGCAATTTTGAAGGCCTTTTTTAGCATGGAGAGGACCTTGTAGGGCTTTTCTAGCCTTGATATGTTATCTGAAGTAACTTTGACATCTATGGTGCAGCTCATGTTTTTTCTCATTATGTATTTTTTAGGAAAGTTCTCTTTTAGTACTTCAATGTGGAATTTTTGTACATGTATGCTCATTTTCAGATGGAATACGGGGTCTTGATGTGAGAGCCTTTTCTTGTTGACAATTTCATGACTGAATGTAGGTGGTCATGCTTTTAGAGTGAGATATATTTGGAGGAGAATGTTTCCTTGAAGGGGAAACAATCCACTCACTTTTTCAGCACACTTTCTGTACTCTTTATCAATGAAATCTATGGAGCAGTATAGTTGTGTTAGTAGGCCTGGAGAAGTAGACGAGGATGGGTGAACTATGAGTTAAATGATGATATGTTTCTTGCTTAAATTTCACATGAAAATAACTCATTATCTTTGAAGAGACCATAAAGCTTGTTGATATAGTAAGACCCATTTTTTACTTGCAAAGTGTTAGAGGACGGTCATTTTTTATGAAGGAGAAGTTTTTTTCCAATTCTATATCATTTTGTATCAGAGTTGGTTCTGACCAAGTTGTAATTATGGGAAATAAACTACAACTCCAAGATCTATAGGAGTTGAACTTATCTCTTCGAATGGAGAACGTTGAATTGAGGAGAATGCGTGAAATTGTTGAAGAGTAGAAGAGACATATGTGCCCTCAGTTGTAGTATGTTCTTGAGGAATAGGTTGATGAGATTAGTTCCACTCCAGAAGAAGAAAATAATTCATCCAATATGAAACCAATATGTGGGCATGGTCCAAACATGGCATACATAACTTATGTGGAGAATGATGCTTGTGAGTTTTTTCAACATCTCAAAGACTCACATTATATGCCTATTGGTGAAAGTGGATGACTTGAGTCATCTTCAAATTCAACATCAACATCTGAAGCAGAAAAGATGGGTGGAAAATCCAAGGAGGTAATCAACATCTCTAGTTCAAATCCTTCAGTTTATTTTAGTAACACATCTTTTGCATCCTTTGAAAAACATACTAAATGCATTGGTATGAAGTTGCTAGCTCCGATGGGTTATGAAGGAAGAGGCCTCAGAATCAATAGCCAAGGAATCACTAATCCTATTATGGTGAAAGAGAGACCAAGATATCGAGGATTGAGATATGGTCATAAAGAGTTTAGAGAGTGTTCTAAACTATTTGAGGCAAAGAAATCATCAGATGATGATATGTCACACCAAGATGGTAGTGATAATGGAAATTTGTCTCCCAAGAGAGTTGAATGCTTCAAAGGAATTTGCATGTCATCGTCCATTACACATCATCAAATTTTCATCCCAAGGGACAGGTATAAATGTCATGGGAATTTTCTAAATGTTGGTAATTTTGATTAAATTTGGGACATGCATCCTTGCACTTTTTGTGATGCAGTTGAACATTGTTTGATTGATTATAAGCAAAGCAAGGTGGTCATCAAAAGAATGGACAAAATTCTTGGCATTAAGCATTAATAACCTCCATCACGTTTGAAGACTTCCTTGTCAATGAGCAAGCGAAAATACTTTTGTACCCATTATAACTTGAATGGGCATCGGAATGAAAGTTATTGGAAACTTCATCTAGAAATTTGTCCCAAGAAGAATAAATATTTTATGCAAACCAATGCAAGGAAACCAATAGGTGGCAAAGAGGATACTGACATAGTTCCTAGGCAACCTTCAAAGAAAAATAGATGCAGAAAGAAAACCCATAAGCCTAGGAGATGCAAAGATTGGGTAGACTATTTGTATAGTTTGATTCTTTGTAAATTGTAAATACTCGTTGTTCACATTATAGGAAATTTCAGCCTAAAAGTGGCCTCCTAAGGAAAAATAATAAAATAATAGTTAAAAAAATAAAATAAGAGTTATGAATTTTGGAGGGAAAACAAGAAAACTATTTTTTTAATTGTATTTTCGGCTTATCTCCTTATAGGTTTACTCAAATTTCAAGTTTAGACACTCATTAAATGAGAAATTAAATTCCACATCCAACGAGTACACATTATGCATACTTTCGAGAATACCCTCATTGATAAAAATTATTGATACATTAAAAAACGTGATAAAACATGTTTTTTTAATGTATCTGCAATTTTTATCAAGGTGGGTCTTCTCAAAAGTATGCATATTGGGTACTAATTTGATGTGGAATTTAATTCTGCATCTAATGATGTTGGAAATATTGTCATTGATTTCAAAGGAGCAGAAAGGAGTATCACCATACAGGAAAAAGAGCATCGATAGAAGCATAACCTTAAGCAAAGAGAATGCAGCTAACAAAGCAGCAAAGGAAGCAAAGGCATGCAGCAAGCGAAATAATCCCAATTCAGAGTGAATAGCGAATAGAATATCAAGCTCAGGAGAGATCAGCGCACTTAGAATAAAGAACCAGCTCAAGAGGAGTAGCGTGGATGGACCGGTGTCACAGAGCAGGACAACGTAAACAAACGGAAAATAGGCTAAGGCAGAAGAATTCCAAGTGAGGTGAACGGACTGTCACGATTAGATCGCAACAGAAAAGGCAAGAAATTAATGGATAAGATAATCGCAAGATAAGCAGGGTAGAAACCAATCGGAAGTGCCAGTAGCAGCAAGGACCGTAGATCTGGGCACATCAATGGTGATGATCACATCGGCGGAGATCAAAATCGCAAGTCACAAGGTAATTATTTTAATTTGCGATGTGATGTAGCGATGCGAAGGGACATGTGGCGGCACAATGCAATATCACACATCGGCGATGTGAATTTCATCGCATACTGTGAAGTGGCGATGTGATGTGATGAGATGTGATGCGATGCGCAGATGCGATGCGATGCGAATATGCGATGCGATGCGAAGTAGCGATGCGATGTGGCGATGTGAAAGGACACGTGGCGACACAGCACAATATCGCACATCAGCGATGCAAATTTCATCGCATACCGCAAAGTGGTGATGCAATTCGATGCGAAGATGTGATGCGATGCGAAGTAGCGATGCGAAGTTCATCACATATCGCAATCGGGGCAGGAGGAATATCGCATATCGGGAGATCAGATGGACGAAGGCACATTGGGTAACAAGATTTTCCGAAGTGCGATAAAGAGAGCGGACGCAATACAGATCGAAGCTCAAACCTAAAGCATTTCAAGTCCGGGAGTATGGGATTTCCCGTTGTTAAATCGCATCGGAGAATAAAGGAGCATTAGAACATAAAACACTAAAACTTGCGAGCAAGCGAAATGTGATGCGCTATGATTGGTCACTGTGTTGTGGGACCCTTTAACCAAAGTTTAGTCTGTGGCTAAGTGTTTTATGAAGAAAACCATGGAAGCGGAGGTCCACTCGGGTTACAAAGGAAAGACCTGAAAACATGAAAAAGGACCCGATCCCATGCAGAACAGTGTTATGCAGTTGCGGCTGTGAGTTAAGAAGAAAGGTAATTCGCGATGAAGTGATAACCATTGGATCACGGAGTAGAGATCTACGATGCAGATTAGAAGTGCTAATTTGGGCATCGATAAATGTGCAAGATTGGTGGAAACAAAAAATTTACAAGGGTATTATGTATTAAAGGCGTGTATGGTTATAGAGCGAATAAATTTAAATACAGTCTTAAAAGATAGTGGAATATATTTTGAAATCCGTGGAATAGTGAAGGTAGGATTAGAAAACTGGTAAGTTGTTGTTTCGCACCACTTTTGGAGGATAAGTGGTAAAAGGTGAAACGAACGCAATAGCGTTAAGAGGGCGACATGTGGCATTCTAAAACCACCTATTTCACGTAGGTTGGGAACAATTAAATAACATGCAACTTGGTGTGCGAATTCTGTCGTATTAGGAAGCTAAAAGAGGCGGAGTGCGATGACTGTTTGATTGATGAAAGGATGATGTGCATGTGGATATGCATAACGAACATTTACAAGCTAAGTGTGAGTGAACACAGCTCAAAAGACACAGGAAACAGAAGAAGCAGAACAGTTATGCAACAGAGCTAGAATATAACAGTAGAAACTGAAAAGCCAGTGACAGTAGCAGAAAAGAAAAACATATGGCGAACCAAGAGCTGAAAGGGTTGCATTGAAATATTATTTTATCTGTAAATGTAAATGATTTAATTATTTTTATTGTATGTGATGCAAAGGCAAGTCTCCGTAGGCAAAGAAAAACTCTAATTTAATTCTAAAATGAGTAGACAGTGTTTTAACCTCCTGAAATGATGAGCGAGAAATTGAGATGGTGGAAGGAAAAGAGTCATGCCTGTTCACTTCATATTCCCTGTAGAATGCAAATAGTCATAAATCTATCTATATAAAACATGTAATATCGGTATGCATAGAGAGGTCAGAGAGTGTAAGAAGAACAAGGAGTAGAGAGAGGAGTTGTGAAGATCCAGAGATGATATAAAGCAAATTTGAAGGCTGGAAGGACAGCAGCAAAGAAGGAGAAAAACAGAGCTGATATCTAGGTAAATCAGCATATGATTTTATTGTACAGTGAGGAAGTCGGTGCTTCCATATAAATTTGTAGCTTGACAGATGTCCGGTTGTAGCTGGCTGAGGTAGGAGCCTCCTGTAGGTTGTAGCCTGCAGAAAATAGATGGGAGTTAGAGCTTCCTTGCAAGTTGTAGCTTACAGAACTGAGGCAGGAGCCTCTTGTAGGTTGCAGCCTGCAGAAAATAGATGGGAGTTGGAGCTTCCTTGCAAGTTGTAGCTTGCAGAATTGAGGTAGTAGCCTTCTGTAGGTTGGAGCCTACAAAAAATTAGTGGTGAGAGGGAGTTGGAGCTTGCCTTTGCATCACAACAATAATAAGATGTGGCTTTCTCCCTTATGGGTTTCCACTTATATCTGTTTTCCATGTGCATGATGATTATGTGTTGATATTCTTTATTTAATCTACTTAATACCTGCTTCTCACTTATTAAGATTGTTGTTCCATTGTACATTAATTTGATCACAAAATGAAGATGTAAATAAGTGTAAAAGAAATTTTTACAAGACCCTAAATGCACTAAACTGATTCACCCCCCCCCTCTCAGTTTAACTAAGTGTTCAACAATTGGTATCAGAGCCAGTTCCTTCTGTATTAGTTAAACAACTGGAAGGAGATCCTAGGTTCCCAAGATGGCTAGTCTAGAAGGATGCTCAACAAATAAAGCCCCCTTTTTTACTGGTATAAATTATGCCTTCTGGAAAATAAGAATGAGGACGTACATAATGTCTCTAGGAATAGAATTTTGGGTTGTTGTGGATTTTGGATATGCCCCAAAGGATTCTGACACAGAGAAAGAAGCCAAACAATATTTTATAACTCTCTTAAGTGGTCTATGTGAGGTATAATTTATCAAATTAATGCACAACAAGACTGCCAAATAAATATGGGATACATTATAAAGTATCCATGATGGAGATAAAAAGGTGAATATGGCCAAACTACAAGTCTATCAAGCCCAAATTGAAAATATATAAATGAATGAAGAAGAAGATGTTTCCATCTTATTCTTAAAGGTTGCAGAAATTGTGAATAATATGAAATCTCTAGGAGAAACCATTAGAGAATGTGTAATTATTCAAAAGATATTGAGATATTTACCATCCAGTTTTAATCCCAAGGTTTCTGCCATAGAATAAACAGCTGATTCGGAAACTTTGACCATGAACCAATTACTTGGAAACTTAACAGCCTATGAGATGAGACTTCCAAAGAGGAAGTCAAATGTGAGGGAGGCAGCCTTTAAGGCTAAGAAGAGAAAAGAAGAAAAGGAAGATGCATGCTCCTGCTCTGATGAAGAAGAGGCCAAATTTGTCAAAAGATTGGATAGAGGCTCAAGTAAGTATAAAGGTAAGCTTCCATTTAAATGCTTTGACTGTGGAAGAGTTGGGAACTATGCATCGAAGTGTCCTTACAAGAAAACAAAGAATCTGACTCAAGAGACAGAGAAAACCAAAACAAATAACTAGCAGAAAGGGAAGAGATTCAATAGAAAATCACTTTATGCTCAGCAAGATAGCAGTGCATCTGAAATCTCAGGTGAATCCTCAAATGAAGAAGGAGCCTTTGAATTTGTGTTGATGGCCAAGGAAGAGTCTGAAGGATTCCTTCTAGAAGATGAGGAAGAAGGTGAGGTAGATCTTGAGGGGGAGCTAAGAAGTGCCCTGGAGGAAATAGACAGACTTAAACTCAAGTGCAGAAAACAAAAAGACATTCTTCTCAAATATGTGAAAGAGGTACCAAATTCAGAAGACATAATTCAATTGAAAGTAGAACTTGAAGAAGCTAAGAAAGTGGAAGACACATTACTAAAGAAAATTAAGGATAAAATTCAGAAGCAAGAAAAACTGGAAGAAGAAGTAGTATGTCTGAGAAAGAAATTAGAACATACCCAAAGGGAATTGACAATGAACACTCCTCGAATGACAAGAACTGGAAAGTTGAATAAAATACTAAATGCTCAAAGATCTCCTCTCATAAAGACTGGGATAGGTTACGAAGCAAATCCAAGGTAGAGGATAACTAGAATATCATTTTTGTGAAAGTTGTAAAAGAAAAAATTAACTCTCAGCAATATGAGATTATTGCAGCTAGAAGACTGATAGAAGAAAGGATCAGGGGGTGTAAGCAGCTCGGAGATGAGATTTCCTCCATGGAGACCTCAGAGAAGGCAGACATTGAAAGGAATGATGAAGCAGCTCAAAAGGGAATCACAGAAGCAGAAGCCAACAAGAACTTGATGTGTGATGAAACAAACAGAAACAAGCAGCAACATCAAGAGACAAAGAATGAGGGGAAGAAGCAAGTAGTTGCAAAAATTTCAATTGTTCCTGAAGATCAATTGAACAAGTTTGGAAGATCTCAAAGGAGATTCTTTCCTCCTATGAGAAATGTCACTTGTTTTTCCTGTCACAAACTGGGACATATTGATGCATACTATTAGACGAAAATAATCGATTTCAACCAGCAAAGGATGCAGAAAATGAAAATACTACCTCAAGCAACCAAATGGAGAAGACAACCCTTCACCAAATACACTAATCATTTCCATGGGTATTTTTTTTGTTGTAAGGGGTTCGGCCATAAAACGATGGAGTGCAGAACGTATGGACAAAGACTAATGTTTAAAACCCCAAGGAGATTTATGAACAATGGAGAGTTCACTCATACACATAATCCATTTAAAAATATAATAAAATGCTTTGTATGCCATCAAATTGGACACATGTCTTCCAAATGTCCTCCCAAAGAATGTGGTCCATCTTCTCAGAAAAGGTGCCAAACAAATAGTTGCCTGCAGTGGAAAAATAATTTGAATAAGTGTGACCTAGCTCTAATAGCTGAAGATCATAAAATCCAATGGTATATGAACAGTGGATTCTCAAAGCATATGACTGGAGATCGAAGCAAGTTTGTATATGGAAATGTAACATTCGGAAATGATAAAGCAAGGAAAATCAAAGGAAATGGCTCAGTCAGTCTGAATAATGGAAGAGGAGAGGCTCAAGATGCACTATTTTTGGATGGGCTAAAAGCCAATCTGCTAAGCGTCAGTCAAATGTGTGATAAAGGTTGTGAGGTCCTTTTCAAAGCCCAAGATTGTGAAGTAAGATCGAGCACCATAGGAAAGACCTTGATCAAAGGTGTTAGAACAGAAATTAATGTCTATATATTGGAAGAAGAGAATGAAGCATGCCACATAAGAAAACTTGATGAATCATGGTTATGGCATAGAAGATTGGGAGACTTAAACTTTGACCACATCATCAGTATGAGCAAGAAGAAAGCAGTCAGAAATATGCCTACAATAAAGAAGCCTCCAAATACTATATGTAAATCCTGCCAATTGGGAAAACAGACCCGCACATATTTCAAGACCAAAGATGAACTATCTACAAGTAGGCCACTTCAACTTGTACACATGGACCTGTGTGGACCTTCAAGAACTAATGCACCAGGTGGAGAATCTTATTTCATGCTAATAATAGATGATTTTACCAGATTGAAGTGGGTGGAATTTCTCAAGTATAAATCTAAAGCGGCTAACAAATTCAAGATATTTAAGGCATTGGCAGAAAATCAAACAGGATGCAAGCTAAAATGCATCAGATCAGACAGAGGAGGTGAATTCACAGACTATGATTTTTCAGACCTATGCAATGAACATGGGATAAAACAACAGTTTACAATTGCAGATACACCTCGATAGAATGGAGTGGCAGAAAGAGAAAACAGGTCAGTACAACATATTGCCAGAGCCATGATGCAAGAAAGTAACATTCCCCAAACCTACTGGGCAGAAGCAGTACACACAGTTGTTCACATTCTCAACAAAGCTCATCTAAGACCAAATTGTGATAAGACTCCTTACGAATTATGGCATGGTAAACCAACATCAATCAAGCACTTTAAAGTCTTTGAAAGCAAGTGTTTCATAAAAAATAATGATGAAAAGTTGGGGAAGTTTGATGCAAGAGCTGATGAAGGAATATTTTTAGGATATGCATCCAAGAGTAAGGGTTACAGGTGTTACAACAAAATACTGCACAAAATTGTGGAAAGCATTGATGTAATAGTTGACGAAGATCTACCAAACAGAACAAGAAACACAAGCTGCGCCAATCCTCCAGATGATCATGAGGCTGAGAACCAAGATAATGATGAACATAGAAAGACAACAGAAGATACTGAATTAAACTCAAAAGGTCCCTCAAGATACACTCAAAAGAACCATCCAGAAGATCAAATCATTGGGGACAAGAGTGTGGGAGTCCAGAAAAGAAGACAGCTTGTTGAATAGACAGAAGAAGTATACCTAGCCATGTTATCTCAAATAGAGCCAAAGAAGTTCGAAGAAGCTAGCAATACCTGGGAATTAATTCCAAGACCCACGGGGAAAAATTTCATTGGCACAAAATGGATATTCAAGAATAAGATGAATGAACAAGGGCAGGTAATCAGAAATAAAGCCAAACTTGTATGCAAGGGATATTCTCAAATTGAAGGAATTGATTATGATGAAACCTTTGCCCCTGTAGCCAGAATGGAAGCAATCAGAATGTTTTTGGCCTTTGCATGCTATCATGATTTCAGGGTATATCAAATGGATGTAAAGTCCGCCTTCCTGAATGGAGATCTAGAGGAAGAAGTGTACATGGAACAACCTGAAGGATTCTCATTAACAGATAAAAATGACTATGTGTGCAGATTAAAGAAAGCCTTATATGGTCTGAAACAAGCTCCTCGTGCATGGTATTCAAGGCTGGACTTATACTTGCAAAAACAAGGGTTCAAGAAAGGAGGAGTAGACATCAATTTGTACATAAAGGCTAATGAAAATGAACTCTTAATTGTAGTAGTGTATGTAGATGACATCATGTTTGGTAGCAACAAAGATGAGTTAGCAAAAGGATTTGCTGAAGAAATGAAATCAGAATTTGATATGTCAATGATTGGAGAGCTCACCTTCTATTTAGGACTTTAGATTCAACAAAATAACACAGGAATATTCATTTCGCAAGAAAAATACCTAAGAGAAATGTTGAAAAGGTTTCAAATGGAATACGGCAAACCTGTGTCAACTCCCATGATCACTGGACGCAAACTATGTGCTAATGATGGATCAACAGATGTAGATCAAAAACTTTACAGATCCATGATAGGAAGTCTACTATACCTAGCTGCTTCTAGACTAGACATTATGTTGGCAGTAGGACTTGTGGCAAGATATCAAGCAACACCAAAACAAAATCATTTACTTGCAATCAAGAGAATATTTAGATATTTACAAGGAACTTCACATTATGGCCTATGGTATCCAAAAGGAAAAAGCTTCACATTAACAGCATACACAGATGTAGATTGGGCCAGCTGTGTGGATGACAGGAAAAGCACAAGTGGAGGTGCATTTTATTTGGGAAAAGTCTGGTGGCATGGCTAAGCAAGAAGAAAACTTATATCTCTCTATCTACAGCAGAAGCAGAATACATAGCAGCAGCTGCATGTTGCACACAAGTAATGTTGATGAAACAAACTCTCCAAGACATGAAGGTAAGCATTGATGAACCCATTTCTATCAAATGTGACAATACAAGTGCAATAAGTATATCAAAAAATCTTGTACTTCATTCAAAAACAAAGCACATCCCAATAAAGTACCACTTCCTCAAAGAACAAGTAGCACAGAAATTAGTGAAGTTGGAATATGTACCAACTAAGGAACAAACAGTAGACATATTCACAAAACCTCTTGCTAAAGAACCATTCAAATATCTAAGAGACAAGCCAGGGGTAGTGTCTGCAGATGTTACTCTCTAAAATGATCAAAAATAAAATAAAAAAGGGGCTGCATACAAGAAACAGGATCAGTTCAGAAGACAAGTGATAGTCAATATCAGACAAGAAAGCATCATTCCAGGGGGAGAGCAGTCAATAAAAATTTTCACAAAAGAGCTAGAGAAATGGAGCAGTGCATGGAACAGGTCCTCAAGATCAGAGTATTATGAAAAGATAGAAACCACACTGGGAAAAGTGAAACGCTTTGCCATTGATGTCAAATGGAGAGGAAAAGCAAGAAAAATAAGAAGGGCTCTTCTATAAAGCAGACAGAGGAAGAAAGACAACATACTTCTCAGAATGAAAGGGGGAGGAAGTCCTGAAGGAAGTATCGGAGTATTAGTGGATGTGTTGCCATCAATGCCAAAGGGGGAGACTGTTGGAAATATTGTCATTGATGGCAAAGGAGCAGGAAGGAGTATCACCATAGAGGCAAAAGAGCATCGATAGAAGCATAACCTAAAGCAGAGAGAATGCAGCTAACAAAGCAGCAAAGGCAGCAAAGGCAATAGAGAAGCAGCAAAGGCGTGCAGCAAGCGAAATAACCCCAAGTTGGAGTGAATAGTGAATATAAGATCAATCTCAGGAGAGATCAACGCACTTAGAATAAATAACAAGCTCAAGAGGGGTAGCGTGGAGGGACCGGTGTCACAGAGCGGTACAACGTAAACAAATGGAAAATAGACTAAGGCAGAAGAATTCCAAGTGAGGTGAATGGACGGTCACGATTAGATCGCAACAGCAAAGGCAAGAAATGAATGGATAAGATTCATCACAAGATAAGCAGGGTAGAAACCAATCGGAAGTGCCAGCAGCAGCAAGGACCGTAGATCTAGGCAGATCAACGGTGACGATCACATCGGCGGAGATCGAAATCGCAAGTCACAAGGTAGTTGTTTTAATTTGCGATGCGATGTGGCGATGCGAAAATACACGTGGCAACACAACGCAATATCTCACATCGGCGATGCGAAGTTCATCGCATATCGCAAAGTGGCGATGAGATGCGATGTGATGCGAAGATGCGATGCAAAGTAGCAATGCGATGTGGCGATGCGAAGGGACACGTGGTGGCACAGTGCAATATTTCACATCGGCGATGCGAAGTTCATCGCATACCGCGAAGTGGCGATGCGATGCGATGTGAAGATGCGATGCGATGCGAAGTAGCGATGTGAAGTTCATCGCATATCGCAATCGAGGTAGGAGGAATATCGCATATCGGGAGATCAGATGGACGAAGGCACATTGGGTAACAGGATTCGCCGAAGTGTGATAAAGAGAGCGGAAGCAATACAGATCTAAGCTGAAACCTAAATCATTTCAAGTCCAGGAGTATGGGATTTCCCATTGTTAAATCGCATTGGAGAACAAAGGAGCATTAGAACATAAAACGTTAAAACTTGCGAGCAAGAAAAATGTGATGTGCTATTATTGGTCACTACGTTGTGGGACCCTTTAACCAAAGTTAAGTTCGGGGCTAAGTGTCTTATGAAGAAAACCATGGAAGTAGAGGTCGACTTGAGTTACAAAGGAAAGACCTGAAAACATGAAAAAGGACCTGTTCCCGTGTAGAACAGTGTTATGTAGTTGCGGCTGTGAGTTAAGAAGAAAGGTAAGTCGCGATGAAGCGATAACTATTGGATCACGGAGTAGAGATCTACGATACAGATTAGAAGTGCTAATTTGGGCATCAATAAATGTGCAATATTGGCAGAAACAAAAAATTTACAAGGGTATTATGTATTAAAGGCGTGTATGGTTATAGAGCGAATATATTTAAATACAGTCTTAAAAGATAGTGGAAATTATTTTGAAATCCACGGAACAGTGAAGGCAGGATTAGAAAACTGGAAATTTGTTGTTTCGCGTCACTTTTGGAGGATAAGTGGTAAAATTTGAAACGAACGAGATAGCGTTAAGAGGGCGATGTGTGGCATTCTAAAACCACCTATTTCGCGTAGGTTTGGAATAATTAAATAACATGCAACTTGGTGTGCAAATTCCGTCAGATTAGGAAGCTAAAAGAGGCGGAGTGCGATGACTGTTCAATCGATGAAAGGATGATGTGCATGTGGATATGCATAACGAACATTTACAAGCCAAGTGTGAGTGAACGCAGCTCAAAAGACACATGAAATGGAAGAATCAGAACAGTTATGCAGTAGAGCTAGAATATAACAACAGAAACTGAAAATACAGTGACAGCAGTAGAAAAGACAAATATATGGCGAACCAAGAGCTGAAAGGGCTGAATTGAAATATTATTTTATCTGTAAATGTAAATGATTTAATTATTTTTATTGTATGTGATGCAAAGACAAGTCTCCGTAGGCAAAGAAAAAATCCAATTTAATTCTGAAATGAGTAGACAATGTCGTAACCTCCTGAAATGATGAGTTAGAAAATGAGATGGTGGAAGGCAAAGAGTCGTGCTTGTTCAATTCATATTCCCTATAGAATGCAAACAGTCATAAAGCTATCTGTATTAAAACATGTAATATTGGTATGCATAGAGAGGTCAGAGAGTGTAAGAAGAAGAAAGACTAGAGAGAGGAGTTGTGAAGATCCAGAGATGATATAAAGAAAATTTGAAGGCTGGAAGGACAGCAACAAAGAAGGATAAAAACAAAGCTGATATCCAGGTAAATCAACATATGATTTTATTGTACAATGAGGAAGTTGGTGCTTCCATATCAAGTTGTAGCTTGATACATGTCCAGTTGTAGCTGGCTTAGGTAGGAGCCTCTTGCAGGTTGTAGCCTACAGAAAATAGATGGGAATTAGAGCTTCCTTGCAAGTTGTAGCTTACAGAACTGAGGTAGGAACCTCTTGTAGGTTGCAGCCTGCAGAAAATAGATGGGAGTTGGAGCTTCCTTGCAAGTTGTAGCTTGCAGAATTGAGGTAGTAGCCTCCTGTAGGTTGGAGCCTACAGAAAATCAGTGGTGAGAGGTAGTTGGAGCTTGCCAATCACAACAATAATAAGATGTGGTTTTCTCCCTTATGGGTTTCCACTTATATATGTTGTCTATGTGCATGATGATTATGTGTTGATATTATGTATTTAATCTTCTTAATACCTGTTGCTCACTTATTAATATTGTTTTTCCCTTGTACATTAATTTGATCACAAAATGAATATGTAAATAAGTGTAAAAGAAAGTTTTACAAGACCCTGAATGCACTAAATTGATTCACCCCCCCTCCCAGTTTAACTAAGGGTTCAACAAATGAGTGTCTAAACTTGTAATTTGAGTAAACCTATAAGGACATAAACCAAAAATACAATTTAAAAAAGTAGTTTTTCTTATTTTCCCTCTAAAATATTTACATGTACCTCTTTTTAAATTTAAAGAATTTTGATTGGTTTACATATTATGACATGGAAATTACATGATGGGCACTTTTAGGCTGAAATTTCCTCTAAAGTTACATGTTTTAGGTACTTTTTAAAGTGAAACAAGAATAATCACTTGTTTACAACAAGTATGTTTTCATTGACATGTCATGTTATGTTAGTTTTTTATGAGTCTAATTGTCTGAGGACTTTTTGGGATTAACATTTTTTGTCATCTAGTTTTTCTACAGTTGTGTCATGTACTCACCAATACAAGTGTTTAAGATTAATATTGTTGTGAAAGAAATAATTGATAGATATTGTATGAGAAATAACTATTTTTTTGTGAAAAAATCCAAATGTGTCATTGAATTATCGCAGCCCGAGTAATTTTGTGTAAAAGTGTAGTTTGAGGACAGTAAAACAAAGTTTGAATCAGTTCATGGTAAGCATTGAATTGCTTTTGATTTCCAAGATTGAAAGTCAAGTTTGTCTTCAACAAAGGAACTTCAAGATGAAGTTGTTTGAGCCATAAAAGATGGTTTGGAGAGAATGTTCAAATTCCATCCATCGATGTTTTTTGTCCCTCCGTGGTTTTAAGAATTGTGGCTTGATTCTTGACATGAAGGTGAGGTCTTCACGCAAAGGATAAGTGGAGTACCTTGATTGGATATTGAAGGAACCAATTGAAAACATAACATTAAGGATTGAGATTTGGAAATTTTTGAGTTTTTTCCTCATTTTTTTTGCTAGGAGAAGATAAACATTTGCAGTCCAAAAGTTCCTAGTGGGGAGGTATGATCCAAAGATCAGATTTTTTCTCAAAAATGAAAGTTCCCAAAATTTTTTGAAACTAGTGTCAATTCGTAGTGTTCGTCATTTTGATTCTACAGACACTTGAATCGCCTCAATACGATGTTGTATGACAAAGTTATGATGTTCTAAAGTTTTTGGCCGAAAACAAAAAATTTGCATCTGGGCTGATGATCTAAATCTGAATTTTAGTTTTTATGTGCTAATTTCATCTTTAGAATTATAAACAATTTTCTGATGTTTTGCTTCACGTGAATAGGTTTCTTGAGGTGTTTGTGAGTGTTAAACAGGTAAATGTACTGAATTTTATGTTCAATTGATGAGCATTTTAACTTTAAAAAAAAAGTACTAAACAACAGTAATAAAATGTACAACAAACCATCAAAATTATCCATTAACACAATTTATTAATAAAGTAATTCACCCCTCCTGGGCTACATCTCCTTGGTCTAGCTTCCATGGCTTGGGCCTCTATATTAGCTCAAAATGGAAAAAATTGATATTTACAATCATCTACTACTCCTGAAACCTGCTTCAATGTGTTGAGAATGTCCAAATCATCCATAATAGACTCTTCTTGAGCCCAATTTGGTTGAATTTTGCAAAAGCCACAGCCTCCTCAATTCTGGCCTAGGAAACCCCACTAAAACAGGAGAAACTCTAGGTAAGGCCACTAATTTTGGAGATCCACCAAAATTGGAGGAATTCACCAAATAGGTTGTTGTATTAATCTCAGGATTAACTAAGTGATAAGTGGGTTGAACTTGGAGATAAGCTTGGTTTAAATGCTAATAGAGCACATTAACATATTCCATATTAATGCAAGGATTAGCGCTTGTTAACAAAGGTTATGGGTTAAATAACCCATATTAAAACTTAATATCCACATTTAACAATAAGCTCCACCACGGTCTTTGCATAAAGGTTATATAGTGAGGTTCTATTGCGAGGGGGCTAGCCCCCTTTCCGCCCAACAATCAAATGGTTTGAATAAAAGTATAAGTTGCAACCCACTATGGTTAAGTCTCATCATAGTGGCCTATTAGTAAAATCGAAACGTAGTGTGGGGGAGGTCGTGGGGTCGAGCCTCGTCCTTCTGCCAACATATATTTTTCTCCACAATGCATATAAATAAAACCTTTGGACTTAATAAAAATTCTACCTTTGACTATATGAAATTCGGGCTTTGGACTTTAATAAAGATTTCGGCCCATATAAAATTCGACCACCATATGAAATTCGGTCTTAGAACCATAATTCTGCCTTGAACGGGGGGCACGTGGCGGCCTCTAAGCTTTCCATGTGTCCTCTTCCCGTTGACTCTCTCCCAAGCCAATGAAATTGAAACAAATAAACCACACAGCAACCAACCGTAGATTGAAACTTTCCATAGTGTCATTAGAATAAATTGAAGGAGTGTTCCAAGAATATCCTTTTTTTATGACTAGGCTGCCATGTCACCATTATGTCCTTTTTTGAAAATTTTATAGTTGTTTAGGAAAACGAACAGGAGCCTCTATCTTCCTCATCCGGAGTCGGTTTTCGATGAAACGAATTGTGTCGGATTCCTGGCAATGATCTCTTTTTTGTCATTCATTTTCCAATCGATTCCAAGCACTTCCATGTTTGAACTTATCACTGATAACCTGATCATTCCTCCCCACTAGAAGCCTTTTGGACCCCGAAATTTCTTTGATTTCTGATCATGTGGATGAGGGTACAATTTCCTCACCCTTCCAATCGCAATCCACTGAAATTTTTTTATTTTCATCAATTGGAGATTTTCACAAAAACTAAGTTTCTTCCTTGACTCTTGAGACCCTCTCTTGCTATTGCAGATACTGTCATGCTACAATTTCCATGAATTTGCAGAGCAACATGTTTTTCTTGCAAAAAAAACTTATTCCCACCTCGGTCATCAATCAAAGGAAACTTAAAAATTGTCTCAGCTCGCACACTGTTGTCATGGCGATTCCTAGTTGCTCTTTCTTTGTACTTGCGTCGAATTTTGACCAAGTATTTTCGCCATTGCCATGTACCCTTTGGAAACCAAAAACAAGCACTTGTGGAACCTATGGATTCTTTGTCAAATTTCTTTGGTGCTTTCTCTTTTACCTTTGCACTCTCTTGCACCGCAATCTTGTTTCCAACACTGCTCAACACTGATGTTCACTGATGCAAATCTTTCACATCTTGTTTACCTCCTTTCAAAGGCAACCTTTTAGAGCCCTAAAACATCTCATTACAAGAATACGCAACTTTAATGAAATCAACTTGTTCATTCGATGCATCTTTTTGAAAGTTCCATTCAAAACATATCTATGTTTAATCATTAACAAAGTCAAATTTGACTTACATTCACTATTCTCTTCATTTCTCCTACGTGTATAAGAGACAAACTTGTCTTCTTGTTATGCACCCTAACTATGTACTCAATTCCATATTTTAAAAAGCGATACTTATTATCATGTCAATTAAATACAGCTTTCCTATCACAATGATAAGGACTTCCCAAAACAATACAAGAAATCTCAAGCGGCACCACATCAAGTTCAACTTCATCAATAAAGTTTGAATTGATGGAAACCTTAGTATCCACTTCTTTGTTACCTGCAAGTTTTCATTCTTGCATATCCACCCTAAAGGCTAAGGTCTTGGATGTATAACAGTTTCAAGGTTTAGCTTCTACACTAAGTATTTGGAAATGAAATTAACTTGAGAACCACTATCAAACAATGTGTCTATCTTGGTATGTTTAGAAATGACTCTAATATGAAAGAGTTCAATTATTGTATCTTCATCTTGAGTTACATTGGAACAGCTTGAAGAACTAGTGCTTGTTGTGTTCTTACCATTCAAACCCATCGTTGTAATATTTGTTTCATCTCCTAAATATGAACCTAAGTCATGTTCAATTATTGCAACAATTTTCCCCTTCTCTTTGGCTTCAACTCTGGATGAAGTTGCCAACAATGGTCTTCATCCTGACCATTCTTCGAACAATGTTTACATGTGAGTTTATCTTTCTCTCTTTTGATAGAGATATTTCTCTTTTCTCTTCCATTAAACTCGCCCTTTCATTTACCCTCATACTCAAGGAAACTATCACTTTTCTCATCTACACTTTGTTTCCCTCTTGCTTCTAAATATGTGGCTTGAACACAAACCTCATCTAAGTTTGTGGGATTGAACTTGAGAATAGTGTGCCTAAAGTAACTGTGAAAACCACCAATATAATTTAACAAAGTTTCTTGAGAATACAACTTAATACTCAAAATAAGATCTCTTCTCCTAAATTCATGAGTATAATATTGCACGCTTTTCCCTTTTAATTGTCTAAAATTTTGTCAGTCCATTATGGCTTTTTGCATGTAAGATATAAGATAAAATTTCCTTTTAATGCAACAATAAAACTTGACCAAGTAATTGAGATCTTACCGTAGTTTTTCATCTCTTCTTGAGTCCTTCCTTCCCATCATACAAGTGCTGATCCATTTCCACCATCAAAAACATGATTTAAACACTGCTACTACAAGGTTTCTAGTTTTTTTTTTGCCCGGATTACGGTAACTTTGGGCTTTTCGAGAAATTCCTCCACCTCCCTAGACAACTTCAATTTAATATGCTTAATATAATATGACTCTAATTAAACCAACAAAGCAACATTTAAAGGTTTTGTATTTTTGGCATTTTCTGGTTATATTTTCCAAAGGGTTTTGCTTGGAATCCACCAAAAATTTTAAAAATGACATATTTGAGTTATTAAATCTATACAACATAGAATCAATTAGAAATGGTTGGAATGGAAAACTTGAGTTGTTAAATTTGTTTAGCTTGGAATTGACAAAAAAAAATTGGAATGACAAAATTGAGTTGTTAAATGTGTACAACTTGGAAGTTGCCAAAAAATATTTGGAATGACATATTTGAGTTCAAACTTTTCAGCGTGGAATCTGTCAAAAATTATTGGAATTCCATATTTGAGTTGATAAATCTTTACAACTTGGGATTAACCAATTTTTTTGAGATAACATATTTGACTTTTCAAATTTGTACAACTTGAAATCCCTAAAAATGGTCAAAATGGCATATTTGAGTTGTTAAATCTATATAGACTCCAAAAAAAATTTAGATGCTTTGGATTTTTTTAATGCATTAAAAAAATCATTTTAAATATTGAAAAATAATAATTTCACTAAAATTGTATTATCAAATTTTTTAAAAACACCATAAAATAAATAAATATTTTATTATGGAGTAAATTTATAATACAATTTTAATTTGTCCAACTAAATACAATTTTCTTATCTTTAACAATTCAAAATTTTAATTTTAATTATTAGGCATTAATATCTTTTCAAATTGAGAAAACAAGCTCACTTATTTTTTTATTAAAATATATAATAAATCACATTAAATTAAAATGAAAGGTCAAACCGATTTTCAAAAAACATTTACTTTATTAATGCTGATATAATGGGGAAATTATTATTATAATAATATTTGATAATAATAATAATAATAATAGTCACCCCACGAGACCAAGTGCGAAATCTAGAGGGAGCTCTGTGAAGGGGAGTAGGCACTAAGCCCTAGCCCTAGTCATGTGCATTCCCACTGAACCGAGAGCGCAGTTGGAGAGGGCTTGGGGACTAGCCCCAATCCTTGGTCACAGGCTATACCACATGGCCATGCATGGATTCATTGGGTATTGCCGAAGAGGGGAGATGATTCATCCCCAGCCCCCAATGTTATAGCCACTGTGGGACCAACGTGGAGCTCAGCCAATGGGGGTGGTATTTAAGGCCCTTCCCCTAGTCACATGACAGTCGTAGAACCTCCCACAGAGAAATTTAGGGCTAGTGTGGCGGGGGTGGGTGGCTATCCCCGGCCCCCGGCCACATCAACCCCACATCACCAACAACCTGACAAAAAAGGTGCCAAGGCAAGTGGGGACGAACTATTGGCCCAACCCCTGGCCTTATGGCACCATGTGACCCTGTTTTTGCACCTATGGGGTCATTGGAAAAATCAAATAAGTGACAATTTGCACCAGATGTAGGTGAATTTTTCGCCTCTCGAGTGGATTAAAGGGCGAAAATTTCACTCTCTTTACATGCGGACCTAATTTGGAAGACAAATAGTAGAAGAAACTTGGGAGAGCCATAACCTGAAGATTTTCTGGCCTTTTGGAGCCCGAGAAGAGCCTAGATAGGGGTTTTTGGACATTTTGAATCCAATGGAAGCCTCTGTTTACTGATTGGAGGACTTTTGTAAGGAAATTTTGTATTTTCGATTCTTGGAGTGTCAGGGATATTCAGTGGTTTGGAGCAATTTTGAAGGCTTTTTTAGCATGGAGAGGACCTTGTAGGGGTTTTCTAGCCTTAATATGTTATTTGCAGTAACTTTGACATCTATGGTGTAGCTCATGTTTGTCTTTTCTCATTATGTATTTTTTAGGAAAGATCTCTTTTAGTACTTCGATGTGGAATTGTTGTACATGTATGCTCATTTTCAGATGGAGTACGAGGTCTTGATGTGAGAGCCTTTTCTTGTTAATTGTTTCATGACTGAATGTAGGTGGTCATGGTTTTAGAGTGAGAGTTCTTTGTACGAGAATGTTTCCTTGAAGGGGAAACTAGCCACTCATTTTTTCAGCACACTTGATGTACTCTTTATCAATGAAATCTATGGAGAAGTCTAGCTATGTTAGTAGGCCCGGAGAAGTAGCCGAGGATGGGTGAACTCTGTCACCAAATTCTAAGTTGTCTCTCTCTTCATGTTTGCCTTTATGAGTTAAATGATGATATGCTTCTTGCTTAAAGTTCACATGAAACTAACTCATTATCTTTGAAGAGACCATTAAACTTGTTGATATAATAAGACCTATTTTTTACTTGCAAAGCATCAGAGGACAGTAAGTTTTAATGAAGGAGAAGTTATTTTCCAATTCCATATCATTTTGTATCAAACTTGGTTCTGACCAAGTTGTAGGCATGGAAAATAAACTACAACTCCAAGAGCTAGAGGAGATGAACTTATCTCTTCGAATGGAGAATGTTGAATTGAGAAGAATGCATTAAATTTCTAAAGAGTAGAAGAGACATATGCGCCTTCAGTTGCAGTATGTGCTTGAGGAAAAATTTGATGAGATCACTTCCAATCTCAAAGAAGAAAATAATCCTTCCAAGATGAAACCAATATGTGAGCATGGTCCAAACATAGCATACAGACCCTATGTGGAGAATGATTCTTGGGAGTTTTGTCAACATCTCAAAGGTTTTCATTATATGCATGTTGGAAAATTGGATGGCTTGAATCACCTTCAAATTCATCATCAACATCTGAAGTAGAAAATATGGGTGGAAAATCCAAGGAGGTAATAAACATCTCTAGTTCAAATCCTTCAGTTTATTTTAACAACACATATTTTGAATTCTTTGGACAACATAATAAATGCATTGGTATGAAGCTACTAGCTTTGATAGGTTATGAAGGAGGAGGCCTTAGAATAAATGGACAAGGAATCATTAATCCTATTATGGTGAAAGAGAGACCAAGATATCAAGGATTGGGATATGGTCATAAAGAGTTTGGAGAGTGTTCTAAACTATTTGAGGCAAAGAACTCTTCAGATGATATGTCACACCAATATGGTAGTGATAATGGAAATTTGTCTCCGAAGAGAGATGAATTCTTCAAATGAATTTTCATGTTGTCATCCAGTCCACATCATCAAATTTTCATCCCAAGGGACGGGTATAAATGTGATAGGAAGTTTCCAAATTTTGGTAATTTTGATTATTTGTGGGACATGTATCCTTGCACTTTTTGTGATGTAGTTGACCATTGTGTGGCTGATTGTGAGCAACACAAGGTGATGGTCAAAATAATGGACCAAATTCTTGGCATTAAGCATGAAAAACCTCCATCAAGTTTGAAGACTTCCTTGTCGATGGGCAAGCGAAAGTAATTTTGTACCCATTATAAAATGAATGGGCATGGGAATGAAATTTTTTGGAAACTTCATCCAGAAATTTGTCCCAAGAAGCATAAAAAGTTTATGAAAACCAATGCAAGGAAGGCCACAGGTGGCAAATAGGATACTGGCATAGTTCTTAAGGAAACCTTCAAAGCAAATTGATGTAGAAAGAGAACCCATAAGCGTAGGAGAGGAAAAGATTGGGTAGACTCTTTGTATAGTTTATTTCTTTGTAAATTGTAAATAGTTGTTGTTCACATTAGAGTAAATTTCAGCCTAAAAGTGACCTCATAAGGAAAAATAATAAAATAATAGTTAAGATAATAAAATAAGAGTTATGAATATTGGAGGGAAAACAAGAAAACTACTTTTTTTAATTGTATTTTTGGATTATCTCCTTATAGTTTTACTCAAATTTCAAGTTTAGACACTCATTAGATGTGAAATTAAATTCCACATCCAACAAGTACACATTATGCATACTTTTGAGAAGACCCACAATGATAAAAATTGTAGATACATTTTAAAACGTGTTAAAACATGGTTTTTTAATGTATCTGCAATTTTTATAAAGGTGGGGCTTCTCAAAATTATGCATAATGGATACTCGTTGGGTGTGGAATTTAATTTCGCATATAATGAGTGTCTAAACTTGAAATTTGTGTAGATAAGCCAAAAATACAATTAAAAAAAGTAGTTTTTCTTCTTTTCCCTCGAAAATATTTACATGTACCTCTTTTTAAATTTAAAGAATTTTGATTGGTTTACATATTATGACATGGAAATTACATGAAAATTTCATGGGCTCTTTCAGGCTGAAATTTCCTTTAAATTTCCCTGTTTTAGGTACTTTGTAAAGTGAAACAAGAATAGTCACTTATTTACGACAAGTATGTTTTTCATTGATATGTCATGTTATGTTAGCTTGATTATGAGTGTAATTGTTTGAGGAATTTTTGGGATGAACATTGTTTGTAGTCTAGTTTTTCTACAATTGTGTCATGTACTCACCAATACAAGTGTTCAATATGAATCTTGTTGTGAAAGAAATATTTGATAAAGATTGTACAAGAAATGACTATTTTTTTTTGGAGAAAGCCAAATGTGTCATTGAATTAGTGCAGCCAGAGTACTTTTGCGTACAAGTGTAGTTTGAGGACAGTAAAACAAAGTTTGAATCAGTTCATGGTAATCATTGAATTAATTTTGATTTCCAAGATGGAAATTAAAGTTTCTCTTCAACAAAGGAACTTCAAGATGAAGTTGTTTGAGCCATGAAAGATGGTTTGGAGAGAATGTTCAGATTCCATCCATCGATGTTTTTGTCCCTGCATGGTTTTAAGAGTTGTGGCTTGATTCTTGACATGAAGGTGAGGTCTTCACGCAAAGGATAGGTGGAGTACCTTGATTGAATATTAAAGGAACTAATTGAAAACAGAATATAAAGGATTGATATTTGGAAAGTTTTGAGTTTTTTACTCATATTTTTTGCTAGGAGAAGATAAAATTTTGGTGTCCAAAAGTTCCTAGTGGGGAGGTATTATCCAGAGATCATAATTTTTCTCAAAAATGAATTTTCCCATAATGTTTCGAAGCTAGTGACAAGTCGTATTGTTCATCGTTTTTATTCCAAAGACACTTGAATCACCTCAATACAATGTCGTATGACAAACTTATGATGTTCTAAAGTTTTTGGTCGACAACAAAAAATTTGCAGTTGAGTTGACTGAGCTGCTGACTCGGAACTCCATAATGCTTATGTCATGATGATGTGTACATGCCAACTAGGCGTACTGGACAAACCACAGCTCGCCACATGTCATGATCATATAGGCACAACTGGTTGAATCTGAATGGTTCTTTTTATGGTTTTGTGGCCCAATGGGAGGTTTCCATGTGGCCTAATGGGAGGACACCATATGGCCCCTCCTAATTGGCTAAAACTTTTCTTAGGGTTGGATGGGCTCGACTGGGATTTAACTGGCGACCTTCCTCAACATAACTCCATCCTCTACTAACTTTCCTACAGGTGTTTCTTAACCTTATAGGATGTCGCTTCTATTTAAGGTTTAGGTGAAGGTGCATTTGGGGAAGGGGTCGGGCGGTGAGCCTCGGCCCCCAATCATATTAACCTCCACATGACCCTCGTGAAAATCGGTGGATGCAGCAATGCAATGAGGCCTGACCCCTGGTCATGATTTACCCCATGAGACTGAGCGTGAAAGCTGGATGGAGCTCAGCATAGGGGACTAGGCACTAATCCATAGCCCTGGGCATGTGCATTTCCACCGAATCGAGAGCATAATTGGAGAGGGATTGGGGAACAACCCCAACCCTTGGTCATAGGCTATACCACATTACCCTACTTTCATTCATTGGTTCTATCGGAGAGGGGCGGGGATTTATCCCTAGCCCCCGGTGCTATGGGCATCATGGGACCGACATGGAGTTGAGTCCAATGGGGGTGAAATTTAAGGCCTAGCCCCCAGCCACATGACAGGCGCAGAACCTCCAAAAGATAAATTGATGGCTAGTGCATCAGTGGTGGGCAGTTAGCCTTAACCCTCGACCACATCAATCCCACATGACCAACAACCAGATAAAAAAAGGAAACAAGGCCTGCGGGGGCAGACCTTTGGCCCAAATAAACCAAAGAGGTTTTCCCAAATTCACACTTAGGCATCTTCAAATACAACTTATATTTTTTCATTACATCTAAAACTTGTTTCACATGCTTGACATGCTCTTCACGAGTCTTGTTGCAAATTAGAATATAATCTAAGTAGACTAAGACAAAATCATCAAGGAATGGTCTCAACACATCATTCATAACTCTCATGAATGTTGTGGGTGCATTGCAAAGCCAAAATGACATAACTAACCATTCAAAAAAACCTTGTTTTGTCTTGAAACAATTTTTCTAAATATCATCTTCAACAATCCATATCTTATGATAACCACTCCTCAAATCTAACTTAGTGAATAAAACAACATCCTTTAACTGATCTAGAAAATCATCAATGTGGGGAAGAGGATAACGATTATTTACTATAATTTTGTTCAAAGCTCTAAAATCCACACACATGTGCCATGTACCATGTTTCATTGGAACCAAGACAATAGGAGACCCACAAGAAGATGTGCTAGGCCTGATGAACCCTTTGTCAAGCAACTCTTGAATTTTCTTCTTGATTTCTTCATTCTCCAAAATTGACCTTTTGGAAATGGCAATATTTGGAAGTGGTGCATCCTGTTGCAAATGAATCTGATGTTGGATTCCTCTTTTAGGAGTCAACCCTTCAGGTTCCTGAAACATCTTGTCATAAGTGTTAACAACTTTGACCAATTCATTCTTGAGTTTAGAATCACATCCTATGAAAGCTTCAGATTCAACAATATCTTTAGCTTTATTCATCAACAACACAAAATTATTACTAGCATTTACAATCTTTTTCATCTGAACAACACTAACAAGAGATAAGTTCATCTTCTTGCGATGTGCTCTAACAATATGCTCAACTCCATCTTTAAAAGGATGATATTTTTTCTCATGATGATAAAATATGGATTTTTGGTCATACAAGTATGGACTCCCTAAAACAATCCCACATATGTCAAGTGGTACAACATCAAGCTCTACCTCATAAAAAAAAATTGCAATGATGTAGAATTTGAATTTACATTTCCTTTTCACTTACAATTTGGCATCATCACATACCCAACTCGTAGGGTAAGGTTTAGTATGAGGTGTGGTTTCTAGATTTAGTTTCTTGACAATTTCTTCGGAGATAAGATTGACTTGGGATCCACTATCAAACAATATATCAACTTTGGTATTTTTTGTACTGACCCTGATATTTAAAAGGTAACTTCTTTCTTTATCATTTTAGACTCAATAGTCTTACTAGAAGAACTGGTACTTGCATTATAATCTTTACCTTTTATTACCATGGTTGTAATTTGGCTTTCATCACCTGAATCATATCCTAGATATTGTTGAGTTGTAGCAATAGTATTTTGTTTCCCCTTGTTATTAAACTTCTTTGGTCTCATTTATAGATGTAATTTCCAATAATGGTCTTCATGATGGCCTTATTTTGAATAATTCTTATAGGTAAGTTTCTGTCCCTTTTTCTTGACAGTAGAATTCTTTTTACCTTTGCCTTTAAACTTACCCTTTCCTTTGTCTCCAAATTTGTAATATTTCTTGCTATTCTCTTGAGGAACATTCATGCCTCTTAATTCTAAATGACTTTCCTGAACACATACTTCATCTAGATTGGTGGGATTAAACATAAGTACAGTAAGTCTCAAATAAATATGTAATGCATCTATGTATTTAAGGACAGTGTCTTGTGAAGACAAATCAACACCCAAGATTAAAGTTATTCTTCTAAATTCTTGTGTGTAACTTTCGACACTCTCACCTTTACTTGTATAAAAAATTTCCAATCCATAACTTCTTTTTGCATGTAATCTGATAGATAAAATTGCCTTCTTAATGCAGCTACAAAATCATTCCAAGAAGAGATAACTTTACCGTTTTTCTTCAAATATTCTTAAGTTTTGTCCTCCCACCAGATGAGGGTCACACTTTCCAAATGAAGAGAAGCAAGTTTGATCTTTGTAACATCATCATCAATCTTTTGAATCCTACAATTGACCTCAATTTTATGGACCCAATTATCCAACTTTTCAGCATTTTCTTCTACATTGTACATAGGCAATTAAAACAAGACATCAAGCTTAAGAAAAGGAGACTTAGCATGTCCTTTTGGAGATCTAGGAGGATTATGTCTAGGTTTTGAAGGAGGTGAAGAAGGAAGTGAGGATGGAGGTGAATATGGAGGTGAAGGAGGAGGTGTGGTTGGAGGCTTGCTCCCATCACCACCATTACCTTTTTGTTGATTTGAACTCTCTCCTTGAAACCTTGTTTTCCATTCATTGTACACCACTTTCACCATCTCAGAAATATCATAGAAATCCTTTCTAAAAGTTCTCTCATCCTCAAAAATCAACTCCTATCCTTCTTCACGTGTCATGACTAGTGGAGTTTGAGGATTTTGTGATCTCCTTGAACCAATTTTAGGGTTTGGTTATTCTACCACTCCTCCTCTTCTCAATTTATACCTTTTAAATTCAATAAAACACTTGAAAAAACTGTCAAACCTTCAAAACAACCATGCTTTGATACCAAACTAATCTGAAATTAAAAATTTAAGGTTTCTTGAAAAAAATTGCAAGCTAGTTTTTGTCTTGTGGGCAATGGATCAAAATTGAAAAAGCACATAAACTTATTAAACTTAGTTAAGTTTTGTAAATTTAAGTAGAGAAAACTAGAAAACATGCAAAATCACAAAACAACAGTTTGATAACGGAGTTCACCCCTCCTAGGCTACATCTCTTGGTCGAGCTTCCAATGTCGGTCATTTAAATTATATGCTCAAAATATCACTTACATTAGCATACAATGCTCAAATCACAAAACAATGTTTCCATTTTGTCTAAAACACCCTAAAACCCCTATGCAGGATCTTCTTAGACTCAAAAAGGCTGAAAATGGCCAATTTAGGCCTCCTTCATTTATCTGCTAATTGTCTTGCAAAATGACCTCTTTGTCAAAATTGGCAATGAATTCCCTTTTGGTGGAACCGCCAAGCGACAAATTGGCATGGGAACAACGAAAATTCCACCGATAATGGTGCAAATTTTTGCACACTTAATTTGACACCTGCACCTTTCAATTATGCCTCGTTGTTGGACATGTGACAGTCAAATTACCAGGGGCACGGGCAAGACGCCACGTGCATTCCGACCCTCTACGCTTACTCGTATTGATAGACATGTGGTCATCGTCTGGGGCGTGGGCGAGAGGCCATGCGCCCACTGGCCCTCTATGCTTCGTCACATTGATATAAATGTGGTCATACGTTGGGGTGCAAGCAAGGTGTCACACGCCTCGCTCCTCACGTATTTTGTCCTTGGTTACAGTATTCATTAGAGACAGGGGCTGGGGCCAACTCCTCGCCACCTCCTCCTTGGCTTTAATCATGGGTATATCCATATCGCTTGGGGCTAGGGCCACGTGCCCTTCCCACTACGTTTCTCAACCCATGGTTATGCATCATGTAAAATTACCATGGGTTGGGTCGGTCGAGCGAGCAAGCTCGATCGCCCCCCCGCCACCAAATGCGGCAACAATTTGTTAATAAATATAACCGACACACCATATATATCAACAAATAATGGCTGGTCTGACGGTAAGTCATTTGGTTACCTTGGAGGAGGTTGTGGGTTCGAACCCCACTAAGGTAGGTCAGCCCTTAAATTTTTTTGACCAATGATCATAAGCCACATGGCGCCCTACGATCGGCCTAAACCAAATCACACCAACCAATCAAACTTCACCAATTCGACCTATACAATCATGCCACATGTCAGCACGATATTGCACAGTCACCTGCTGACATCAACGCCATGTGATAAGAATTTCTACTTAGGTTACATAAGAATATAAATTCAATTATCTAAAAATATTTAAATTCAATAACTAAAATTGATATTCAATCATTAATCTAATATTATTTTTCCTACATACACCATTGAACAATAGAAAAATATTTAAGAATTCAACAATAAGACCTCAAACTTATTAGCTAACAATTATTGTGGTTGGGTTGTTGGGAGGAATGATTTCTATCCTTCCCACTCAAGGCCAATGCTAATGATATTGAGCTCTTAAAGAGTATATTATTATTATATCATTGTAATGGCTTGGAGCCTTGATAATATTATATATGAGATTAAGGTTAAATGTTATTGAAAAAGGCATGTACTAATTCGAAATGTTTTTAGATAGGGATATTTATGTGAATACGATCTATGCTAAAATAGAATCATTTTATATTAATAATGGGACCACCTATACATAGGCTTGTAGAGGTGCTTTCCTACCCCAAAAAATCATAATTAAACATTCTTCCTACTTATTGCCCCATTATTCTTCGTATGTGGTGGATTTGACACAAATTTTCCATCATGTCTCAAGTTGCATAGAGGATGCTACTAAATTATCCAACAAGTGTCTGGTTGGCCTCATGCATAAGGAGTCTTGCTTCCTTGTGATGCAGGAATTTTGCTGGAAAGCAGATCCCGCATATAAGAACACAACTGCTTCATGGACCCTTAGAATGCTCAAATCTTCTCTAATAAAATCATGAAAACCATTCAGCGATATTTTACATGGAGGCGAAAAGAGCCATACAAATCAACTCCCTTAACTATATTAAAATTCGGTGGCCAGATATTACATTGGGCGGCCTCTTGGCTCTTGGCCCTTAAACCACTCCTCACTCACTCCACTCTTAACTATCTCAGCTCTTCAACTATTCAAGTGTGTTCTCCTCACAAAAACCACTCATATTTATACATAAATAATGAATTTAATTCATTCAAAAAATCTCTCCACCTAATCCTCAACTAAATCTAATTTAAATTCATTTTAGGTGTGGACTCAACAAAGTCCCGTACATAGAATTCCTACTCCCTAAAATTGCTACCTAATTCTATTTTCTCTCATATCCTTTTAATTAATAAAAGAATATTTACAAAATCCTCACTTTTATAATTTATCCCCTATTTTATTTAAAAATAAAAAATTAATTAATAAAACAATGAAAATGTCACACCCCCCTTTATTACATATTTAAAAATGAAAATTGGCCTTGATGCTCCTGCATCAGACTCCCAAGGTTGAAATTAATCATGATCGCCTGATCATGTGTTCGGATCTGTGTATGCCTGGATCCCATATCTTGTGCTGTAACTTCCCACTTGTCACTGCTTCTGTCTGTTTTTCTTTTCCAGGTCTCCATACTTTATGCTGCATTGCCCCACTGGCTATGCTTTCACAATCTTTTGATGTCTTTCTCTTGCTGCTTCTTCTTTGTTTTACTGCTACTGGCCTCTTCCGGGATACTTTCATCATAATCCACCTCATCAGTTCAATTTCTCTGTCTAATAGATTTTCTCCAGCGTCTGCAACAAAACCTGTACCCACAAAACAATTGTTAGAATAAAAAACATAAGGCTTCAGTGCCCCTTCCGCTGCTGACAACATTTTAGTATGCTTCTCTGAAATTCCCTCATCCATCAGCACATCAATATGCTGATTTAATTCCTCTATGAGACTATCAATTAGTCCCTCCTCCACATCATCTGGTTGAAAAATGTTTCCCTATTCTGTGTCTTTTAATAACTTTTCCTGAAAATAGATCCTCTGCTTTTCGAACTCTCTCCTCTGAAGATCTAACTTCCGATATAACTGAACAATCTCAACTGGGGTAGAACTTGGAAATTTTACACAACTTTCCATACCTTCATTTTCTGTTGACCAGTCATCAGATGGTCCTTCTTCCCTCGCTTCAATATTCTACCGAATATTTCCATAATACCCCTTTGTCTTCATTCCTTCTTGAGATCTTGCTATCTCAGCATCATTCTAAACAAATTTCAGATTCAACTCTTCTTCCTTAACAAACTTCAAATTTTGTTCAACACTCTTTAATGTACCTGTAATCACCCACCAATCATTAGTCTTAAACACATAAGACCTTGTGGTCTCACTGAATGTTTCAGTTGACATCTCTCTTTGATGTTTTGAATCCTTCATTTGATTCAGTTCTTCTGTATATTTCCCTTCTATCTCATCACTACTTCTATTCTCCCTCTGGCAATCTTCCTATATTTTCCTGGTTTCAACATCATTACATTGTAAACTTTTGTCAATAATCTCATTAAACAAATACACTTGTTTACCTCCTTGGAATTTTCCTTCAGCATTTCCACTTTGTTCCTGTTCCATAACAGCTTCGACTTGCTGTCTTATCCCAAACAAGAAGTCATTTGTGATTTCTTCGTGTTGTAACCAATCAACACATTCCTTCTCTGAAAGGAATTCTTTACCAAACTTTACCTTAAGAATTCCATTCTCCTTTGTGACAGTTCCATCAGACTGCTCACCATCTTTCGCACATCCTGCAAACACACATAAACTGTGAGAAAAATTACAAGGCTTCATAGCCTCATCTGCTTTTCTTGCCAACACATCTTCAGATGCTTCTGAACTATCCCAATAGTTCATGAGATCTTCCTCATTGATCTCTTCACCCAGAATTTCGCCATGTTCCGGGCCACAAATGGAAACACCCATTTTTAACTCAGCCTCTCTGAGTTCTTCGCAACTCAACATCTTCTCGAGCTTCGTCAACTCCTCCATCAACTGTATGTTTACCTGCTTTTCCCTCTTTGCGTGTAGCTTCTGCCACTTCACCTTCTTTCTCATGGTCCAACCATGTGTCTGGTTTCTCACATTTTCCTGCAACAACTTCATTAACAATTCAAGGTGAATTGTTATCTCGGCCTTCTCCCGCTCATACTCTTCATCAGATCTCCAAAAATGACTATCAACAGTCATCTTCCCCTCCTTTGTGAACTGCATCTGTTCACATGTGGACTTCATTTAAGCCACTTCCCTGCAATCCTTCGCATGTGTCATTCATCAAAATGCAACTAAATAGCATAGATCAAATATAATCGATCTCCAACAATTGAATAGTAGAGTTCTGTTCATCTCAGAACTGTTCTTCCACCAGCATAAATTAGAATCCAACAAAGGAATCAGAACTCTCGATTTCCTTTAAGAGACTTCACAGAAATTAATACAAATTTGATATGGATTTCAACAAAGAATCAATGTCTGTTGATTCCATCAACCCTTATACATAATTTAGTCCTCTATGGAATTCTTTTTTGCGGCTTCAAAGCACTAAATCGATATGAAATTAAATCCCCGATCGATTCCACAAAATTATATTAATAACAAACGAATTCCTGAAAGAGCAGAGTCTTATACACAGAATTCGATCAACCCAACAATCTCATGACCATATAATAGCTATGTAGGAAAACCCTACCAAACCCAGAATCTCTTCAATAGCTATGCATATAAAATGCATCTCTAAATAAATGCCCCAATAACTCTTCAAATCTGGACAAATTCACCAACTTTGAATTTCGGAAGCTCTTTTCAAATCTCTGATTGAGATATTATAATAAAATCATGTGGTTATATAAACCCACAACACTACAACTTCATATGTGGAAGCTTTTACCTTTTTCACTTAAGGTTATAAATCAAAAGTCAATTTCCCTTTATGGAATTGAAATCAATATTCCAATTTGTGTTAATACCCAAGTAAGTCTTTGACCAATACATATATTAATATATGTACCCAATGCTCTCAAAACCATGCTTGTCCTTAGATTTTAATGCAACCCTGTAAGTTATTATAACTTGACATTTTCTAACTTTGTATTAACCTTCACATACATCAAAGCTCATTCAATTCCTTTGCAAACAAATCAATCATATAAACATTACGCCTCTACTTTGACAACCCAAATGTCAATTATGAAATTTGAGATTAAACATATTACCTTTGGTTCAAATCCCAAAGCATCAATCTAGCTCACGATATTTTGATTCCATTTAACATTTGAACCCTATCACATGACGGTCCCATGCACATTCCACCGCATATCATAACTTTTCCAAAGTCCACAAGATGCACATACCTTGTTATCATCCACGCAACTTCATGATGTGGAAGTCGTTGGACCTTAGGTGATCCAAATCGAACAGATATCGTGTTCAATCTATCTCCAGTTGTGGAATTACGCGATGCTGCTTGTTTTAAATTGCAAAACCGCCCTCACTGTTCCTTAACCTCCAGGTTTCATTCTGCTCTGCGTCTTTACTTCATGATTCTGCCACCAATCTCTACGTCCTTCATTCAGATCGCTTATCAAACCACTACGACTTATGATTGCTTGAAATCGAATTTCAATCTGCATTTAACGTTGTAATCAGACTCATGCTAACGCTGCAACTCAACGCTTCCTCTGCGTTTGAATTTACCTCATTCTCGTGGTTCCCTTCAGGCGTAAGCAGAAAGAAATTTCGTATCGCATTTGCTGATTAGTGATGCTATTAACGCATCATCATTTCAAATTGCTTGTTTGCTCACAGCTTCACTTCTAATTCTGCGCCTTTACCCAAATTGCGCATCACTGCAATTTCTTCCACAGTGTATTTCCTTCGCATTTTTTCTTTGCCTCTGCCAGCCATTCTGAAGAATCAAATGCCAGGTCGAAACCCATCTCTTTTCCTCTGAATTGAACATTCGAATTCAAACTTCTCCCAAGACGTTCGATCCCTTTTTAATTGGTTTCAAACTCTGCAATGTTTCCAGAGTTCTGGTCTTCGTTGAATTTGTGTATTATGTCTAATCGAATTCCTCTTTGATTGCATGCCACTCTTTTAATTTGACACTTCTGCGTCCTTTAACCCACAGACTTTTGCAATGCTCTTCAATTCAACAATTCATTCAGATTCAAAACACAAATCAATATTAAAATCGGTTCTTCCCTCATCTCCTTTACCTATGGATCGATCTCAACCGATCTTGATTCAATCAACAAATCGGGATATCGGAATTAATATGTGCAAAACCAGTGATTTACTTACCTTGTGTTCTTCATCAAAAGGTTAAAACTTGTCGATTCTATAAATTCTGCGTTATATGACCATTACAGCAAACAACCCGAATGTTCATACAGCAAACAACCCAAGCATTCATATCGACCATCTCAGCAAGGAATTGATGGCTATAACATTCATATCGATTTCTCTTTGCAACAACGATTCTACTCAGCTTGCAATCAAACAACAGTCGGTCACAAATTTTTAACAAAGTGTTACTTTCAGGTATGCTGCCAAATGTCGGATATACAATTTCTGGACAGGCTCACACCATTCAGCGATTAATACTAACTGTAAGTCGAGGTTTACACTTACAGGCTTTCATATGTGACACACACTTGTAAGAATCGATTGACACAGAATCTACTCCTGCGCACACTCCAAATTGACACACAATTTACTCCTACGTATACTCCAGAACCAACGCAACTTGACTATCATCGTAGATTGACACAGAATTTACTCTCTTCAGCGTCAGGCAAACCATTCCACTGCTTCAACGCAGGTCCTGAACTTGCTGAACATTGCAGACTCGACTTTATTACTCACTACTTCAAGAGCCACAACTCCAGCTCAACGCCACATCTGCTACTCCACAAAACACTGCCTCAACTCGTCCCTACGCCTGTCACCTGCAACATGTCAAATATGCATACACGACATATTGGAAATCGAATTTTATTCAGAAATATGTATGAGTGATCATAACATTGCATGGGCTAATAAGCATTAACTTCCCCTCTGCAATTCCAATAGATAATTCAGATTTTCTCACACAATCTATCCATATATTCAAAACAAATATCCTTTCCTGCTCTGATACCAAAATGATGCAGGAATTCTGCTGGAAAGCAGATCTCGCATATAAGAACACAACTGCTTCATGGACCCTGAGAATGCTCAAATCTTCTATAATAAAATCATGAAAACCATTCAGCGATATTTTACATGGAGGCGAAAAGAGCCATACAAATCAACTCCCTTAACTATATTAAAATTTTGTGGCCAGATATTACATTGGGCGGCCTCTTGGCTCTTGGCCCTTAAACCACTCCTCACTCACTCCACTCTTAACTATCTCAACTCTTCAACTATTCAAGTGTGTTCTCCTCACAAAAACCACTCATATTTATACATAAATATTGAATTTAATTCATTCCAAAAATCTCTCCACCTAATCCTCAACTAAATCTAATTTAAATTCATTTTAGGAGTGGACTCAACAAAGTCTCGTACATAGAATTCCTACTCCCTAAAATTGCTACCTAATTCTATTTTCTCTCATATCCTTTTAATTAATAAAAGAATATTTACAAAATCCTCACTTTTATAATTTATCCCCTATTTTATTTAAAAATAACAAATTAATTAATAAAACAATTAAAATGCCACACCCCCCTTTATTACATATTTAAAAATGAAAATTAGACTTGATGTTCCTGCATCACCTTGGCAACCATCTAAGGACTTTTTCATATATTTTTTTATTTATATTTAATAAAGAAATATATTATTTATTTAATTTTTATTCTTCGAGAATATTATTATTAAATAATAGCTAAAAACATAAGTTATTTTATCTTGATTAATATTGGTTAAGAAACTCATTTCCAAAACCATTTAATTTTGACTTCATCACATCAAATACCATGTTATCCAATGTCAAGGACTTATAAATCTTAAATACTCAATGGTAAAACCACCAATATCTTAAATGTTAATAACTTGTATATTAAGTGAAGATTAAACCAATATTCCCTTGTAAATATGACTTGGTATTTATTTCATTTTACATTAAATATGAAATTAATTTATAATAAAAACTTCAGACCACTTTATATGTGGAAAATTGAAAGCAAGGTCAAAAATAACTCAAGCTGAAATTAGTTTAAATATTATAAAATATTATTTAAAAATAAAAATATTATTTGGGTGGAAACTATGCTATTTAATTATTTTAATTTGATTTCAATTATTTGAATAATTAACTATAGTAAAAAAACTAAACATAGGTGAGTCAGACATTGTTGAATAATTGTATGTTAATTAATTAGATATGGCTCGAAATTCCATATTAATCAATTTAATATGCTTAATACAATATGATTCTAATTAATCTAACACAGCAACATTTCTTAGTTATATTTTTGAAAGAATCCACGAAATTTTTTTAAAATGACATATTTGGGTTATTAAATTTATATAATGTTGAAATGACATATTTAAATAGTTAAATTTATACAAATTAGAATTGATAAAAAATTATTAAAATAACCTATTTGAGTTATCTTAAATGTTCAATGATAAAACCAGAAATGTCTTAAATGTTTTAAGACTTGTTTATTAAGTAAAAATTAAAACAATATTCCCCTTGTAAATATGACTTGGTATTTGTTTCATTTTATTAGTAAAAACTTAAAACCACTTTACATATTGAAAGTTGAAAGCAATACTTTAGAGATTATAAAATATTATTTAAAAATAAAAATATAATTTTGGTGGAAACTATGCTATTCAATTATTTTATTCTAATTCTAATTAGAAGAATAAGATAATGTTAAATAATTGTATTTTAATTAATTACATATGATTATAAATTCCATATTAATTAATTTTAATAGTCGTAGTCTAACTAGCTTACTTTTTTGGCCTGAAAATCATGGAAATTTTGGAAAGATTTTAATAAAATCGGGTAGGGATTTTTGTAAATCCGGGTTATAGTTATCAAACTTCAAGATTTTGGATGTCCTAGAGATTTTTGATGGTGCTGAATCCACTTAAACCATGAAAAACATGATTTAAACAATTCTATTGCAATATTTCTTCTTCTTTTTTTGCCCCGATTCGGGCCAAATTCACTTCCACCATCAAAAACATGATTTAAACACTATTATTGCAAGATTTCTTTCCTTTTTTTGGCCCATATTCCGATCACTTTTGGCCGTCTTGGAAATTCCTCCACCTCGCTAGACAACTCCAATTTAATATGTGTAATATAATATGACTCTAATTAAACCAACAAAGAAACATTTAAAGGTTTTATATTTTTTGTATTTTCTGGTTATATTTTCCAAAGAATTTTGCTTGGAATCCATCAAAAATTGTTAAAATGACATAATTGAGTTATTAAATCTATACAACTTAGAATCAATGAGAAATTGTTAGAATGACATACCTGAGTTGTCAAATTTATTTAGCTTGGAATTTACACAAAAAAAAAAAAAAAAAAAAAAAAAAAAAATGTCAAATTTGAGTTGTTAAATGTGTACAACTTGGAACTTGCCAAACAATCTTTGGAATGACATATTTGAGTTGTTCAAACTTCGGCGTGGAATCTGTCAAAAAATATTAGAATGCCATATTTGAGTTCATAAATATTTACAACTTGGAATTAACCAATTTTTCTGAGATAACATATTTGAATTTTCAAATTTGTACAACTTGAAATCCATAAAAAATTGTCTTGAGTTATTAAACCTATACTGATTAAATCTAAAAAAAATGTAGATACAACTCCAAAGAAATTTTAGATGTTTTGGATTTTTTTTATGGATTAAAATAAGAATTTTAAATAATGAAAAATAATAATTTCACTAATAATTATATTATCAAAATTTTTAAAAACACTATAAAATAAATAAATATTTTATTATTGAGTAAATTTATATTATTTAATTTGTCCAACTAAATACTGAAATTTTAATTTTAATTATTATACATTAATATCTTTTTAAATTGACAAAACAAACTCACGCATTTTTGTATTAAAATATATAATAAATCACATTAAATTAAAATCAAACTAATTTTCAGAAAACATTTACTTTATTAAATTAAGGTCAACCTGATTTTCAAAAACATTTTCTTTATTAATGTCGTTGTAATGGGAAAATGATTATTATAATAATATTTGATAATATTAATAATTTTTACCTCACGAGACCAAGTGTGAAAGCTAGAGGGAGCTCTGCAAATGGGACTAGGCACTAAGCCCTAGCCTTGGTCATGTGCATTTCCACCGAACCGAGAGCGCAGTTGGAGAGGGCTTGGGGACTAGCCCCAACCCTTGGTCACGAGCTATATCACATGACCATGTGTGGATTCATTTGGTGTTGCCGAAGAGGGGAGAGGATTCATGCCCAACCCTCGATGTTATAGGCACCATGGGACCGACGTAGAGCTGAGCCAAAGAGGGTGGCATTTAAGGCCCTTCCCCCAGTCACATGATGACCACAGAACCTCTGACGAAGAAATTGAGGGCTAACATGGTGGGGATGGGTGGTTAGCCCCAGCCCCTGGCCACATCAACCCCACATCACCAATAGCCTAATAGAAAAGGTGCCAAGGCCATTGGGGACGGACTGTTGGCCCGGCCCCTAGCCTTATGGCGCCACATGACCTTATTTTTGCGCCTATGGGGTCATTGGAAAAATTAAAGAAGTGAAAATTTTCACCATTTGCAGGTGACTTTTTCGCCTCCTGAATGGATTAAAGGGAGAAAATGTCACTCTTTACATGTGGATCCAATTTGGAGGACAAATAGCATAAGAAACTTGGGAGAGCCACAACTTGAGGATTTTTTGGCCTTTTGGAGTCCAATAAGAGCCCAAATAGGGGTTTTTGGACATTTTGAATCTAATGGAAGCCTCTGTTTACTGATTGGAGTACTTTTGGAAGGAATTTTTGTAGGTTTTATTCTTGGAGTGTCGGGGATAATCAATGGTTTGGAGCAATTTTGAAGGATTTTTTTAGCATGGAGAGGACTTTGTAGGGGTTTTCTAGCCTTGATATGTTATCTGCAGTAACTTTGACATCTATGGTGCAGCTCATGTTTTTTCTCATTATGTAGTTTTTAGGAAAGTTCTCTTTTAGTACTTCAATGTGGAATTGTTGTACATGTATGCTCATTTTTCAGATGGAATACAGGGTCTTGATGTGAGAGCCTTTTCTTCTTGACTATTTCATGACTGAATGTAGGTGACCATGCTTTTAGAGCGAGAGTTCTTTGCAGGAGAATGTTTCCTTGAAGGGGAAACAAGCCACTCATTTTTCAGCACACTTTAAATACTCTTTATCAATGAAATCTATGGAGTGATCTAGTTGTGTTAGTAGGCCTGGAGAAGCAGCCGGGGATGGGTGAACTCTGTCACCAAATTATGAGTTTTATCTCTTCATGTTTTCCTTTATGAGTTAAATGATGATATGTTTCTTTCTTAAAGTTCACATGAAACTAACTCATTATCTTTGAAGAGACCATAAAGCTTGTTGATATAGTAAGACCCATTTTTTACTTGCAAAGCGTCGGAGGACGGTTTGTTTTTATGAAGGAGAAGTTATTTTCCAATTCCATATCATTTTGTATCAAATTTGGTTCTTACCAAGTTGTAAGTATGGGCAATAAACTACAACTCCAAGAGCTAGAGGAGTTGAACTTATCTCTTTGAATGGAGAATGTTGAATTGAGGAGAATGCCTAAAATAGTTGAAGAGTAGAAGAGACATATGTAACTTCAGTTGTAGTATGTTCTTGAGGAATAGGTTGATGAGATTAGTTCCACTTTAGTAGAAGAAAATAATTCCTCCAATATGAAACCAATATGCGGGCATGGTCCAAACATAGCATACAGACCCTATGTGGAGAATGATGCTTGTGAGTTTTGTCAACAACTCAAATATTCTCATTATATGCCTGTTGGTAAAAGGGGATGACTTGAGTCATCTTCAAATTCAACATCAACATCTGAAATAAAAAATATGGGTGGAAAATCCAAGGAGGTAATCAACATCTCTAGTTCAAATCCTTCAGTTTATTTTAGTAAAACATCTTTTGCATCCTTTGAAAAACATACTAAATGCATTGGTATGAAGTTTCTAGCTCCGATGGGTTATGAAGGATGAGGCCTCAGAATCAACGGCCAAGGAATCACTAATCCTATTATGGTGAAAGTGAGACCAAGATATTGAGGATTGAGATATGGTCAAAAAGAGTTTAGAGAGTGTTCTAAACTATTTGAGGCAAAGAAATCATCAGATGATGATATGTCACACCAAGATGGTAGTGATAATGGAAATTTGTCTCCTAAGAGAGATGAATGCTTCAAAGGAATTTGCATATCATCGTCCAGTACACATTGTCAAATTTGCATCCCAAGGGACAGGTATAAATGTCATGGGAATTTTCCAAATGTTGGTAATTTTGATTATTTGTAGGACATGCATCCTTGCACTTTTTGTGATGCAGTTGACCATTGTGTGGTTGATTATGAGTAAATCAAGGTGGTGGTCAATAGAATGGAAAAAATTCTTGGCATTAAGCATTAAGAACCTCCATAAAGTTTGAAGACTTCCTTGTCGATGGGCAAGCGAAAGTACTTTTATACCCATTATAACATGAATGGGAATGGGAATGAAAGTTGTTGGAAACTTCATCTAGAACTCTCTCCCAAGAAGAATAAATATTTTATGCAAACCAATGCAACGAAACCAACAGGTGGCAAAAAGGATATTGGCATTGCTCCTAAGGCAACCTTCAAAGCAAAATAGATGCAGAAAGAAAACCCATAAGCCTAGGAGATGCAAATATTAGGTAGATTGTTTGTATAGTTTGTTGCTTTGTAAATTATAAATACTCATTGTTCACATTATATGAAATTTCAGCCTAAAAGTGACCTCCTAAGGAAAAATAATAAAATAATAAAATAAGAGTTATGAATTTTGGAGGGAAAACAAGAAAATTGTTTTTTTTAATTGTATTTTCGGCTTATCTCCTTATAGGTTTACTCAAATTTCAAGTTTAGACACTCATTAGATGCGAAATTAAATTCCACGTCCAACGAGTACACATTATGCATACTTTTGAGAAGACCCTCATTGAGAAAAATTGTCGATACATTAAAAAAACGTGTTAAAACATGTTTTTTAATGTATCTGCAATTTTTATCAAGGTGGGTCTTCTCAAAAGTATGCATATTGGGTACTCATTTGATGTGGAATTTAATTCCACATCTAATGAATATCTAAACTTGAAATTTGAGTCAACCTATAAGGAGATAAACCAAAAATACAATTTAAAAAAGTAGTTTTTCTTCTTTTCCCTCTAAAATATTTACATGTACCTCTTTTTAAATTTAAAGAATTTTCATTGGTTTACATATTATGACATGGAAATTACATGAAAATTTCATGGGCACTTTTAGGCTGAAATTTCTTCTAAAATTACATGTTTTAGGTACTTTTTAAAATGAAACAAGAATAATCACTTATTTATGACAAGTATGTTTTTCATTGACATGTCATGTTATGTTAGTTTTTTTATGAGTCTAATTGTCTGAGGACTTTTTGAGATGAACATTGTTTGTCATCTAGTTTTTCTACAGTTGTGTCATGTACTCACCAATAAAAATGTTCAAGGTTAATCTTGTTGTGAAAGAAATAATTGATAAGTATTGTACAAGAAATGACTATTTTTTTGTGAAAAAATCCAAATGTGTCATTGAATTATTGCAGCCAGAGTACTTTGTGTAAAAGTATATTTTGAGGACAATAAAACAAAGTTTGAATCAATTCATGGTAAGCATTGAACTGCTTCTGATTTCCAAGATCGAAAGTCAAGTTTGTCTTCAACAAAGGAACTTCAAGATGAAGTTGTTTGAGCCATAAAAGATGGTTTGGAGAGAATGTTCAGATTCCATCCATTGATGTTTTTGTCCCTACATGGTTTTAAGAACTATGGCTTGATTCTTGACATGAAGTGAGGTCTTCACACAAAGGATAGGTGGAGTGCCCTGATTGAAGATTGAAGGAAACAATTGAAAACATAACATTAAGGATTGAGATTTGGAAATTTTTGAGTTTTTTCCTCATTTTTTTTGCTAGGAGAAGATAAAATTTTGGAGTCCAAAAGTTCCTAGTGGGGAGGTATGATCCAAAGATCAAATTTTTGCTCAAAAATGAAAGTGCCCAAAATGTTTCGAAACTAGTGTCAATTCGTAGTGTTCGTCGTTTTGATTCTAGAGACACTTGAATAGCCTCAATTTGATGTCGTATGACAAAGTTATGATGTTCTGAAGTTTTTGGTTGACAACAAAAAATTTGCATGTGGGCTAATGATCTGAATTTGAATTTTAGTTTTTCTGTGCTAATTTCATCTTCGAAATTATAAACAATTTGTTGATGTTTTGCTTCATGTGCATAGGTTTCTTGAGGTTTTTGTGAGTGTTAAATAGGTAAATGTACTAAATTTTATGTTCAATTCATGAGCGTTTTAACTTTAAAACAAAGTACTAAACAACAGTAATAAAATTTACAACAAACCATCAAAATTATCCATTAACACAATTTCTTGATGAAGGAGTTCATCCCTCCTGGGCTACATCTCCTTGGTCCAACTTCCATGGCTTGGGCCTCTATATTAGCTCAAAATGGAAAAAAGTGATATTTACAATCATCTACTGCTCCTGAAACCTACTTCAATGTGTTGAGAATGTCCAAATCATCCAGTATAGACTCTTCTTGAGCCCAATTTGGTCGAATTTTGCAAAATTTATGGCCTCAATTCTGGCCTAGGAAACCCCACTAAAACTGGAGAAACTCTAGTTAGGGCCACTAATTTTGGAGATCCACCGAAATTGGAGGACTTCGCCAAATAGGTTGTCGTGTTAATCTCGAGATTAACTAAGTGATAAGTGGGTTGAACTTTGAGATAAGCTTGGTTTAAATGATAAACAAGTGCATTACTATAATCATATTAACGCAAGGATTAGTGCTTATTAACAAAGGTTATGGGTTAAATAACCCATATTAAAACTTAACATCTACATTTAACAATAAGCTCCACCACAGTCTTTGCATAAAGGTTATATGGTGAGGTTCTATTGCGAGAGGGCTAGCCTCCTCCTCCGCCCAATGGTCAAATGGTTTGAATACAAATATAAGTCGCGACCCACTATGGTTAAGTCTCATCGTAGTGGTCTATCGGTAAAATCGGAGCATAGTGTGGGGGAGGTCAGGGGGTCGAGCCCTGACCTCTGCCCTTCCACCAACATATATTTTTCTCCACAATTAATATAAATAAAACCTTTGGACTTAATAAAAAATCGACCTTTGACTATATGAAATTCAGACTTTGGACTTTAATAAAGATTTCAGCCCATATAAAATTCGACCACCATATGAAATTTGGTCTTAGAACCATAATTTGGCCTTGAAGGGGGGGGCACGTAGTGGCCTCCGGGCTTGCCACGTGTCCTCTTCCCATTTTCTCTCTCCCAAACCAATGAAATTGAAACAAATCAACCACATAGCAACCAACTGCAGATTAACACTTGCCATAGTGTCATTGGGAGAAATTGAATGAGTATCCCAAGAATATCCTTTTTTGATGACTAGGTTTCCATGTCATCATTATGTCCTTTTCTGCAAATTTTATAGCTATTTAGGAAAATTAATAGGAGGCTCTATCTTCCTCATCTGGAGTCGGTTTTTGATGAAACGAATTGTGTCGGATTCCTGGCAATGCTCTCTTCATTATTGTCCAGTTTCCAATCGATTCTGAGCACTTCCATTTTTGAGCTTAACACTGAGAACCTAATCATTCCTCCCCACTAGAAGCCTTTTGGACCCCAAAATTTATTTTATTTCTGATCATGTGGATGAGGGTAAAGTTTCCTCACCCTTCCATTCTCAATCTACTCAAAATTTTCCCATTTTCATCAATTGGAGCTTTTCACAAAAACTAAGTTTTTTCCTTGACTCTTGAGACCCTCTCTTGCTGTTGTAGATACCATCAAGCTGCAATTTCCATGAATTTGCAGAGAAACATGTTGTTCTTGCAAAAACAAACTTGTTCCCACCTCGGTCATCAATCAAAGGAAACTTAAAAAATTTCTCACCTCGCACACTATCGTCATGGCGGTTCTTAGTTTCTCTTTCTTTGTACTTGCGTCGACTTTTGACCAAGTATTTTCGCCATTGCCATGTACGCTTTGGACACCAAAAACAAGCACTTATGGAACCTATGCCTTCTTTGTCAAATTTCTTTGGCGCTTTCTCTTTGACCTTTGCACTTTCTTGCACCGACATCTTGTTTCCAACACTGCTCAACACTGATGTTCACTGTTGCAAATATTTCACATCTTGTTTACCTCCTTTCAAAGGTAACCTTTTAGAGCCATAAAAAATCTCATTACAAGCATAAGCAACTTTAATTAAATCAACTTGTTCATTCAATGCATCTTTCTAAAATTTTAATTCAAAACATCTCTATGTTTGATCATTAACAAAGTCAAATTTTGCCTTGCATTCACTATTCCCTTCATTTCTCCTGCATGTATAAGAGACAAAATTGTATTCTTGTTATGCGCTCTAACTATGTACTCAATTCCATATTTAAAAAAGTGATACTTATTCTCATGGCGATAAAATACTGCTTTCCTATCACAAAGATAAGGACTTCCCAAAACAATACATGAAATCTCAAGCGACACCACATCAAGTTCAACTTCATCAAGAAAGTTTGAATTGATGGAAAACCTTAGTATGCACTTCTTTGTTACCTGCAAGTTTTCATTCTTGCATATCCACCCTAAAGGCTAAGGTCTTGGATGTATAACAGTTTCAAGGTTTAGCTTCTTAACAAAGTCTTCGGAAATTAAATTAGCTTGAGAACCACTATCAAACAGTGTGTCTATCTTGGTATGTTTAGAAACGACTCTAATATGAAAGATTTCAATTATTGTATCTTCATCTTGAGTTACATTGGAACAACTTGAATAACTAGTGCTTGCTATTTTCTTACCATGCAAAACCATTGTTGTAATATTTGTTTCATCTCCTAAATCTGAACCTAAGTCATGTTCAATTATTGCAACAATTTTCCCCTTCTCTTTGGATTTCAGTTTTTTTGGCTTCAACTCTGGATGAAGTTGCCAACAATGGTCTTCATCATGACCATTCTTCGAACAATTTTTACATGTGAGTTTCTCTTTCTCTCTTTTGATAGAGATATTTCTCTTTCCTCTTCCATTAAACTTTCCCTTTCATTTAACCTCATACTCAAGGAAACTATCACCTTTCTCATCTACACGTTGTTTCCTTCTTGCTTCTAAATATGTGGCTTGAACGCAAACCTCATTTAAGTTTGTGGGATTGAACTTGAGAATAGTGTGCCTAAGGTAACTATGCAAACTACCAATATACTTTAACAAATTTTCTTGAGAATGCAACTTAATACTCAAAATAAGAGCTCTTCTCCTAAATTCATGAGTATAATATGGCACACTTTTCCCTTTTAATTGTTTAAAATTATGTCAGTCCATAATGGCTTTTTGCATGTAAGCTATAAGATAAAATTTCCTTTTAATGGCAACAATAAAACTTGACCAAGACATTGAGATCTTACCATATTTTTTCATCTCTTCTTGAGTCCTTTCTTCCCACCATACAAGTGTTGATCCTTCCATCCTCAAGGAAGAAAATTGAATCTTTATGTTGTAGAAATTTGAATAACTAATATGTTATCCACCGAGATTCTCCTGATCACACACTATTTTAGCTTCATGCATAATACAGAATCTCTTCTACCATTGATCATCACATGCGGAAATAAAATCAATTGCATGCACACATTAAAGCCATAAAAATTCACACATATGAACACAGTATTTCATGGGAAAGCTTAAAGTTGAAAACCCCCAACTATCTGTATATTATACATGTCATGGAGATCATGTAAAAATCATAGTACAAAGCTCTTTGCAAGCTCTCATGCACTACCTCCCATGCTACACACTATCAAGCTAGATCTAGAAAAACTCATGCTCCAACCTTTAGCCACTTGATAGCCAACCTGAATTGCCTGTTTCAATGCTATGGGATGGTCTCTTTATATAGATAAACCACCTGGATTGAACTGCGCAATCCTCATTGATTACTCCACCTATCTGTGTGTTGCAAATAGCAACAGTATAGTCACAACTGATAGTTAACCTGCTCTTTCACTTATTTCTGCACTGGTCTCCACTGAAACTGTCCATGCACTGAAGTTAACTGATGTATTCTTTAGTTGATTTATGAGTTTATAATTAGTGAATTAATTAATAATTAATTCACACCACTCTCACTAATTGTATCTATTAGTTAACTTGGATACAAAAAGCTCAAATATGTTTAGATTAGTTAAACTGAATACAACTCCACTAACTTCCTCAATCAACTCCACCAAACTCTGTCACATGAGTTCTAACTGAAGTCATCATGCAATAGCTTCACTTAAACCCTAGGAAAAGTGTATTTCCTTCTGTCAGTTGCATGTACCACATCCAGGCATCAAACTGAAGTGCTCCAAGAGGATAAGATAATGTTTATAGTCCAAATATTATTAAGAGCTAATAATATTTGACTGTTCTATTTTTAGACAGGCAGTCTAAAAATAGACTTCAACCTGTATGTCTAAAAATAGATGTCCATCTATTTTTACCAACTTGACCAATCATCCAAGAATAGCATCCCGCAACTCCTAGACCATGCTCCATATGTCTAAAAATAGACATAGTCTAAAAATAGACTTTGCGACAAAAATCACCTGTGTGGCCCCCACCTAGTTTAGGTGATCACTTTCCAACTAGGATCGGAAAAGATGTTTCAGGATGCCTCCTTCACTGTTTCTTGTTGCCATCTTCAACATATGTCATCTTCTTGAAGGTTATGAATTCTGTAATAAACCTCCAATTGACGAATCCAATTATCCAACTTCTCTGCATTTGCCTCACCATTATACATTGGAAGTTAAGACTTGACATCAAGTTTGAGTAAGGGAGTTTTTCCTTTTGTGGTTTTTGAGTGAGTATGGGTAGTTTTGGCTGTGGAAGTGGAAGATGATGATGATGGTGATGATGAGGATGATGATGAAGATGGTGGAGATGGAGGAGGATTTACTCCACTTCCCTTTGAATCCCTCTCTTCATCCTTGTTGTCCCTCCCTTCAAAGAGGATCCTAACCCTTTCAGTTAGTTCATAGAAATCCTTCTTGTATGCTTCCTCTTCTAAAAGACCTTTAGTCTCTCCTACACCTGACATGATGGCTATGGATTCAAGCTCAACTTCTGGTGCAACTTCTACCTCTTCAATCTCAGCTAGAGATAAAACTTGAGGTGCTTCAAGTGCAGCTGTGAGTGAAACTTTGGGTGGAGATGGTAACCCTTGTGGCTCTCCTTTTTCTGGTCCTAACCTCAGGACTAGCAACCAATAGTTTCCCTTCTTCTCTCTGCAAATTCAACCTTGTAAGCATCACAAATTTGCAATCATTAAAACCCTACTTGCACAAAACTCAATCAAATGAAGCAAATAAACTTTCAACCTTTGCTCTAATACCATCATTATTTGAATCTAAATGTTAGTTTTGTTGTGCTACTTTCATCTTCAGAATTATAAACAATTTGCTAATCTTTTGATTCATGTGCATAGGTTTCTTGAGATGTTTGTGAGTGTAAAACATGTAAATGTACTGAATTTTATGTTAAATTCATGAGCATTTTAACTTAAAAACAAAGTACTAAACAACAGTAATAAAATATACAACAAACCATCAAAATGATCCATTAACACAATTTTTTGATGAAGGATTTCACCCCTCCTGGGCCACATCTCATTGGTCAAGCTTCCATGGCTTGGGCCTCTATATTAGCTCAAAATGGAAAAAAAAATGTTGTTTATAATCATATATTGCTCCTAAAACCTACTTCAATGTGTCTAGAATGTCCAAATCGTCTAGAATAAACTCTTCTTGAGCCCAATTTGGTTGAATTTTGCAAAAGTTATGGCCTCCTCAATTATGGCCTAGGAAACCCCACTAAAACTTGAGAAACTCCAATTAGGGCTGCTAATTTTGGAGATCCATCGAAATTGGCGGAATCTGCCAAACAGACCATCATATTAATCTCAAGATTAATTAAGTGATAAGTGGGTTTAACTTGGAGATAATCTTGGTTTAAATGCTAATGGAGCGCATTAACATAATCCAAATTAACACAAGGATTAGCGCTTGTTAACAAAGGTTATGGGTTAAATAACCCGCATTGAACTTAATATCTGCATTTAACAATAAGCTCTGCCATGGTCTTTGCATAAAGGTTATGTGGTGAGGTTCTATTGTGAGGGGGTTGGCCCCCTCCTCCGCCCAATGGTCAAATGGTTTGAATAAAAATATAAGTCGCGACCCACTATGGTTAAGTCTCATCGTCTATCGGTGAAATCAGACCATAGTGTGGGGGAGGTCGTGGGGTCGAGCCTCGTCCTTCCACCAACATATATTTTTCTCCACAATTCATACAAATAAAACCTTTGGACTTAATAAAAATTCGACCTTTGACTATATGAAATTCGGACTTTGGACTTTAATAAATATTTCAACCCATATAAAATTCGACCACCATATGAAATTTAGACTTAGAACCATAATTTGGCCTTGGAGGGGGGGGGCACGTGGCAGCCTCCGGGCTTTCCATGTGTCCACTTCCCATTGGCTCTCTCCCAAACCAATGAAATTGAAACAAATCAACCGCACAACAACCAACCACAAATTGACACTTGGCATAGTGTCATTGGGAAAATTGAAGGAATATTCCTAGGATATCCTTTTTTTGCTAACTAGGCTGCCATGTCACCATTCTGTTCTTTTTTGCAAATTTTTTAGCTATTTAGGAAAATGAACAACAGGCTCTATCTTCCTCATCCAAAGTCAGTTTTTGATGAAACGAATTGAGCCAGATTCCTGGCGACGAGCTCTTCGTCATCGCTCAATTTCCAATTGATCCTACACACTTCAATTTTTGAGATTAACACTGAGCACCTGATTAGCTGATTGGGCTACTAACTGGGAAGTCCGTACTGCTTATGTCATGATGACATCTACATGCCAACTGGGTGTATTATACCAACCATAGCTCGCCACATGTCATGATCATACATTCAGAGGTGGTCGAATCTAAATGGTTCTTTTTATGGTTTGGTGGCCCAATGGGAGGTTGCCACGTGGCCCAATGGGAGGACACTACGTGGTGCCTCCACATTGGCTAAAATTTTGCTTAGGGTTAGATGGGCTCGATTGGGTTTGAACTGGTGACCTGCCTCAACACAACTCTATCCTCTACCAACTCACCTACAGGTGTTTCTTAACCTTATAGGCTGTCACTTCTATTTAAGGTTTAGGTGAAGGCACATTCGCAGAAGGGGTCAGGTGGTGAGCCTTGGCCTCTGGTCATATTAACCTCCACATGACCCTGACGCAAAATTGCTAGATGCAACAATGAAATGAGGCTTGACCCTTGGTCACAAGTTACCCCACAAGTCCGAGCACGAAATCTGGAGGGAGCTTAGCGAAGGGGACTATGAACTAAGCCCTAGCCCCAATCATGTGCATTTCCACCGAACCAGGAGCATAATTGGAGAGGGCTTGGGGACCAGCCCCAGCCCTTGGCCATAGGCTATACCACATGACCCTACTTTCATTCATTGGGTGTTGTCGGAGAGGGATGAGGATTTAGCCCCAGCTCCTGATGATATGGGAACCATGGGACCGACGTGGAGCTGAGTCCAATGGGGGCGACATTTAAGGCTCGAGCCCTAGTCACATGACTGGCGCATAACCTCCAATAGAGAAATTGAGGGTTGGCACATCAGGGGTGGGCGGTTAGCCTCGACCCTCGACCACATCAACCCCACATGACCAACATCTCGATAGAAAAGGTGAAAAGGTTGGCAGGGGCAGACCATTGGCCCAACCCCTGGCCTTATGGCGCCACGTGATCCTGTTTTTACGCCTACGGGGTCATTGGAAAAATTAAAGAAGCGATATTTTGCACCAGATGCGAGTGAATTTGTCGCCTCCTGAGCAAATTAAAGTTCAAAATTTTGGCTCTCTTTGCAGGCGAATCCAATTTGGAGGACGAATGGCAGAAGAAACTTGGGAGAGCCATAACTTGAGTATTTTTTGGCCTTTTGGAGCCCAAGAAGAGCCCAGATATGGGTTTTTGGACATTCTGAATCCAATGGAGTCTTATTTTTATTGATTGGATCACTTCTGGAAGGAATTTTTTTAGGTTTGAGTCTTGGAGTGTCAGGGATAATCAGTGGTTTAGAGCAGTTTTGAAGGATTTTTTAGCATGGAGAGAACCTTGTAGGGGTTTTCTAGCCTTCATATGTTATCTACATTATTTGTGGCATCTATGGTGTAGCTCATGTATGTATTTTCTCATTATGTCTTTTTTAGGAATGTTCTCTTTTAGTACTTCAATGTGGAATTATTGTGCATGTCTACTCATTTTCAGATGGAGTACAAGGTCTTGATGTGAGAGCATTTTCTTGTTGATTGTTTCATGACTAACTATAGGTGGTCATGCTTTTAGAGTGATAGTTATTTGCAGGAGAATGTTTCCTTGAAGGGGAAACTAGCCACTGATTTTGTCAACACACTTTTTGTACTCTTTATCACAGAAATCTATGAATTGGTCTAGTTGTGTTAGTATGCTTGGAGATGTATCCCGGGAGGGGTGAACTTCGCCACCAAATTCTCAGTTGTCTCTCTTCATGTTTGCCTTTATGAGTTAAATGATGATATTTTGTGTGCTTAATTTTCACATGAAACTAACTCATTATCTTTGAAAAGACCATAAAACTTATTATTATAATAAGGCCCATTTTTTACTTGCAATGTGTTATTAGTTTTTAGGAAGGAGAAGTTATTTTCCAATTCCATATCAATCACATCAAATACTTATCCAATGTCAAGCACCTATAAATCTTAAATGCTCAATGATAAAACCATTGATATCTTAATATTAATGACATGTGTATTAAGTGAAGATTAAACCAATATTCCCCTTGTAAATATAAGGGGGTATTTATTTCATTTAACTTTAAATATGAATATAATTTATAATAAAAACTTGAAACCATTTTATTTATGGAAAGTTTAAAGCAAGGTCAAAAATAGACTTGGGGTGAAATTATTTTAAATATTATAAAATATTATTTAAAAATAAAAGTATAATTTTGATGGAAACTATGTTATTTAATTGTTTTACTTTGATTCTAATTACTTGAATAATTAACTATAGCCTTAAAAAACTAAACATAGGAAAGTCATGCATTTTGAATAGTTGTATGTTAATTAATTATATATAGCTGGAAATTCCACATTAATTAATTTAATATGCTTAATATGATATGACTAATTAATCCAACAAATAAATGTTTAAAGGTTTATATTTTGGGCATTTCCTAGTTATATTTTCCAAAGAGTTTTTCTTTTCCTTTTTTTTTAAGTTTGGTAGTATTTTTTATTTTTTTCTCTTTTTTCTTCCTTTTTTTTACTCTATCTTCATTAACATGTCCAGATACATCACCCTATTGGGGAAGGGAATTGAACCTGTTATGAGTGTTATAACAGCCCGTCTTCAAAGAGTTTTGCTTGGAATGCACAAAAAAATTATTAAAATGACATATTTGAGTTATTAAATTTATATAGCATAGAATCCACCAAAAATGGTTGGAATGCTATACTTGAGTTGTTAAATCTATTTAGCTTGGAATTGACAAAAAAAATGTTGGAATGACAAATTTGAGTTGTTAAAGCTGTAAATCTTGGAGTTGCCAAAAATAATTGGAATAACATATTTGAGTTGTTAAATCTTATTTATTTAGCTTGGAATTGACAAAAAAAAAAATGTTGGAATGACAAATTTGAGTTGTTAAGCTGTAAAGCTTAGAGTTGCCAAAAAATAATTGGAATAACATATTTGAGTTGTTAAATATTTTTAGAGTGGAATCTGTCAAAAATTATTTGAATGCCATATTTGAGTTGTTAAATCTTTACATCTTGGAATCAACCAATTTTTTTTGGAATGGCATATCCGCCAAAAAATAGTTGGAATGCCATATTTGAATTATTAAATCTATACAAATAGAAATTGATGAAAATTTGTTAGAATAACATATTTGAGCTATCTTAAATGCTGAATGGTAAAGCAAGTGATATCTTAAACGTTGATGAATTTTTTATTAAGCAAAGATTAAACCAATATTCCCCTTGTAAATATGAGTTGGTATTTATTTATTTTATTAGTAAAAAATTGAAACCAAATTGAAAGCAATACTTTAAAGACTACAATATTATTTTAAAATAAAAGTATAATTTTTGTGGAAACTATGCTATTCAATTATTTTGAATAATTAACTATAGTCTTAAAAAGTAAACATAATAGAAGAGTAAGATAATGATGAATAATTATATGTTAATTAATTATATATGGCTGGAAATTCCATATTAATTAATTTAATATGCTTAATATAATATGATTTTAATTAAACCAACATAGCAACATTTAAAGGTTTTATGTTTTTGGTAATTGAACCTGCTATGAGTGTTATAACAGCCTGTCTCCAAAGAGTTTTGCTTGGAATACACAAAAAAATTATTAAAATGACATATTTGAGTTATTAAATTTATATAGCATAGAATCCACCAAAAATGGTTGGAATGCTATACTTGAGTTGTTAACTCTATTTATCTTGGAATTGACAAAAAAATGTTGGTATGACAAATTTGAGTTGTTAAAGCTATAAATCTTGGAGTTGCCAAAAATAATTGGAATAACATATTTGAGTTGTTAAATATTATTTATTTAGCTTGGAATTGACAAAAAAATGTTGGAATGACAAATTTGAGTTGTTAAAGTTGTAAAGCTTGGAGTTGCCAAAAAATAATTGGAATAACATATTTGAGCTATTAAATAATTGGTTAGTCCAGTTAGCCAGAGGAGCTAAAAGAAGGGTTAGAGCCAAAATACCGGAATGTGCACTGCAAATTGGCGGACAGCAGCTGGTAGTGGATTTAAATATTCTGCCTTTGGGATCCTATGATATATTATTGGGTATGGATTGGTTGGAGAAGCATTGGACTCTTATAGACTGTAAGGAAAAGATATTTTACTACAGAGATCATAATGGTATTCGTCAAGAGATTCAAGGCATAAAGAAGCCTGTAAATCTGCGCCCAATTACAGCTTCCCAGATGGGGAAATGTATAAGGAAGGGATGCCAACTGTATGCTATACAAGTTGGATTATCTGAGTCTAAAAATAAAGCTGTTGCGTTAGAAAATAGACCGGTAGTTCAGGAATTTAAGGATATATTTCCTGAAGAAATACCAGGTTTACCACCAAAAAGAGAGGTTGATTTTACAATAGAACTGCTGCTAGGAGCCTCACCAGTTTCACGGACTCCTTACCGTATGAGTGTACCAGAACTGACTGAACTGAAGATGCAGCTTCAGGAATTGCTGGATAAGGGGGTATATTCGACCCAGTGTGTCACCCTGGGGAGCACCCGTATTGTTTGTTAAAAAGAAGGATGGAACCATGCGCATGTGCATGGATTACCGACAGTTAAATAAGTTAAATGTTAAGAACATGTATCCTCTACCTCGTATTGATGACTTGTTTGATCAGGTGAGAGGGGCCACGGTGTTCTCAAAGATCGATTTGCGATCTGGTTATCACCAGATCCAGATTAAAGATGAAGTTATTTACAAAACTGCCTTCCGAACCAGGTATGGCCACTACGAATTCGTGGTATTACCTTTTGGGTTAACTAATGCACCAGCCACCTTTATGAGGCTGATGCATAGTGTATTCCATCCTTATTTGGACAACTTTGTGTTAATTTTCATTGATGATATACTGATTTATTCTAAATATGCGGAAGAACACAAGGCACACTTGTGAATGGTGCTGGAGATGCTTAGGAAGCACCAACTGTATGCGAAATTCAGCAAATGTGACTTCTTTAAAGAAAAGATACAGTATCTTGGACACGTAATATCTGAAAAAGGCATAGCTGTAGACCCGGAGAAAATCAAGACTATTATGGAATGGAAGGTGCCACAGAATGTGGCAGATATACGATCTTTTATGGGTCTCACTGGCTATTACCGACGATTTATAAAAGGATTCTCAAAAATAGCTTTTCCTATTACCTCCTTGCAAAGGAAAGGGAAAATCTTTAAATGGACAAAAGAATGCCAGGATAGTTTTGAAAGATTGAAGCAGTTGCTGACAACAGCACCTGTGTTAAGTGTGGCAGATCTGAGTAAAGAATTCGAGGTTTGTACAGATGCATGCAAGGAAGGTGTTGGGGTTGTTTTATCACAAGAAGGAAAGGTAGTTGCGTATGAATCCCGCAAGTTAAAATATCATGAGCAGCGGTATTCAGCTTATGATTTAGAGTTGACCGCAGTTGTGCACGCACTCCGGGTGTGGAGACATTATTTACTTGGGAAGAAATTCGTATTAAGGACGGATCATAGAAGCCTAACCAGCTATTTTAAACAAACTGATTTAAACTCCCGACAAGCAAGGTGGAATGCTTTTCTGAGCGAGTTTGAAATTGATCTGCAGCACGTGAAGGGAAAGGAGAACAAAGTTGCGGATGCATTGAGCAGAAAACTGCATAGCATTTATGAGTTATACGTTAACCAGGTGGAAACCAGATTTCTAGATCAAATAAAAAAAAAAGCAGACAAGGATCCAGAGTATAAATATTTGTGGCAGCAAACCCAAGAAATTGAAGGACAAGGGGAACAAGGGGGATATGAGATCAACCAGGACGGGTTGCTGGTTTTTAAGAAGAAAATAGTCATTCTGAATAGAGTGGAATTAAAAACTATGATACTGGATGAATATCATAGAAGCAATTATGCTGGTCATCCGGGATATCAAAAGATGCTGACAGCCATAAGAAAGGATTATTGTTGGCCAGGCATGAGGAAGGAAATAGCAAGCTATTTAACTAAGTGTTTAGAATGCCAGCAAGTAAAAGTGGAGCATCGGCATCCAGCTAGATTAATGCAACCTATACCCATTCCTGAGTGGAAATGGGAGGTGATTTCATTGGACTTTATCACCGGGTTACCAAAGTCAAAGCGAGGTAATGATTCCATAATGGTAGTTGTGGATAGACTAAGTAAGTCAGCACATTTCATACCTATCCATTCCACCTATAAGACAGTACAAATAGCAGACTTATTTATGCGTGAGATCTTCAGACTCCATGGCATACCTAAGATCGTCATCTCGGACAGAGATGTAAAATTCACATCAGCCTTTTGGAAGACACTGTTTACGGGTTAGGAACTCAAGTACATTTTAGTACTGCATACCACCCGCAAACAGACGACCAGACTGAGCGGGTAAATCAGGTACTGGAAGACATGCTGAGAATGTATTTCATGCAACAACCAGTTAAATGGGAAGAGTATCTACACTTGATAGAGTTCGCCTACAACAACGGTTACCAAGAATCATTAAAGATGAGTCTGTTCGAAGCACTTTATGGTCGGCAGTGCAGGACTCCCATCAACTGGAGCAGCCCAGAGAATAAACTCATGCTAGGACCAGACATGCTAGCAGAAATGGAAGCTGAGGTGAGGAAAATTTGACAGAATTTGAAGGCAGCACAGGACAGGCAGAAAGTGTATGCGGATAAGAAAAGGTCTTATCGTGAATATGCAGTTGGAGATCATGTATATGTCAGGATTAAACCAAAGAAAAGCACATTAAGATGGGCGTCTTGTGCAAAATTAGCAACCCGATTCTGTGGCCCTTTCCAAATTCTGGAGAGAGTGGGACCGGTGGCGTATCGTTTAGCTCTTCCTAGCCATATTCAGGTGCATAATGTTTTTCATGTATCGTTATTGAAACGATATGTCCATGATACAAGGCATATTATTCATTGGCAGAACATACAGGTAGTGAAAGAGTATGATCACTAAATAATAATGTGATATTATAAACTTATTTAATTAACATAAGTTTATTTTGTGCAGGTAGAACCAGATGGGGAATTTCTGGTCGAGCCACACAGTATAATCGACCAGAGGGAAATCATGCTCCAGAAACGAGCCATCGCCTAGGTTAAAGTGCAATGGAAGCACTTTGGACCTAAGGAAGCTACCTGGGAAGACGAAAGTTTTGTTCGTGAAGCTTATCCTGAGCTTTTTACTGAACTAGAATAATAACACCGAGGACGGTGTTCTCGTCCAGAGGGGGAAAACTGTAACCACCGTTTTTAGTGGAACGAATGGTTAGACTTTTTTGTTTTATTAATTAAGACTGATGTTTATTTCAATTAGAATATTGAACAAAAATTAAAATTTACATTGATAAAGATTTACTGTGAATTAGTTTCATGAGTAACAATGATGGTAAAAACAAAAGTAAAAGTAAATCAAGATCTGGTGTTAGTTGGAAAAACAGTTCCCACAGTTACCCACAGAACTCTGGAATAAATAGAAAATCCAGAGGAGAGTTTGGGGTTGGATCTGTGGAGGAAGGAAGAGAAACTCTGTTAACCTGGAAGAGGTATTTCAGAACAGAGGGTGCTCTGGGTTGGAGATTGGACCGGTTCGTCCCGTGATCTCCCCAGAACTTCCTGTTTTTCCCTAGAATGGAAGGACTGGACCGGATTGTCCTAAGTTTCCGTCCAGTGCTCTGAGAACTACAGAGACCCAGACTTGATGCACGGGGGGAGCTGCGTGACTGTTCGTCATCTCATGGAAGGGAGGCACATTATTACCATCAGTTGATTCCGGATCCAGATGAGTAAAGAATAAGAAGAAGTAGAATGTTTTGTTTGTTTTTCTTCTGATTTTAATTTCGGAAGTATGCTGTGGTTAGAAAACTTAACTTTGTTACCATGAAAGGATGAATCTTGTTTTCTGTTACCATTACAATAGGGTTTGATGGATATAAGTATTATATTCTATAAAGACAGACTACAGATGAGATTTTACAGTAGTCAGAAAGATCAATAGTCTACTCAGTATTTTCTTTTTTCCTTCACCCTATTATATCATGTATAGAGGTAGGTTAATTCCTGTGGAAGAAGTATTTAATAACAGAACCTGAAATTTAATTACCAGCCATATCTACTTCACTAGTTAAGACAGTCCTGTAGAGTATAAATAGTGGAAAATAAACACAGACAGAGGAACGAGAGAACCGTTAACCCTTCAAGCCAGAATTCTGGCTAAAGGGTTGGTCGTTCTCCGCCTTTGAAGAAACACGGACATGAATGGCGGTCCGGACGCCTGTAAAATTTAGGAAAGATTAAACAGAATAAGGAAATACCAAGAACAGTAAGAAACACAGAACGTTCTGGTAGCAGCAACATAGAAATATTAACCTACACCAGATAATAAAACTCTTAACAGTAGCAACAGGAAAAATTCTAGAATCGAAGCAGTGAACGATGAACCAAAAATTCCAGTGATACATAAGAATCCATGACTAGGTGCAAAGCAACTGCAGATACCATTGGAAAAGATTGTAGAAACGGTAAATAGCCTTCACGGCGTTATACACATAGTATACAAAAGACAAAAACGAAGCTTGACTGAGAATGTCGCACTATCTCTGCAATTGGTATAATTATAACTAGGAGTACAATTACATTGTGTGCGAGAAGTTTAATTCAAGTAGAGAAAACAGAGACCGGCGAATAACCGTATAACATATTCACAGTTCATATCAAAGTAAACTCCACTTAGGAGTAGTCAAAAAAATTTACAACTGTCGGCTTGAGGCCGCAAATGACAATGAGGAAACCTGAACAAGAATCTATCCTGCACGGCGTAAATTAAACATATCAGGCTAAACCCTGAACTGGACCTAGACAGAATTATCATCTAAACATTTTTCCAAAGGAAGTCCAAAGGTACAGTCCCTGTTGAAAATGGAGTACCTGTGAAATGCATGCGGAGGTTAACCCTCATTCCGTGAGCGAGCTAGAAAAACGACAAGGAACCCGAGCTGGAGCAGGGAGTATGGCAATACCTGTCATAAGAGAGATTCCATTAGGCATGCGGGAGAAAATTCTATAACAGGAACAAAAGAATCATTAACAATGTTGTAGAACAAGGTAACCCCGGAACGGAGGCAAGATTGTTTTTTCCAAGAGAGAATACCTGTCGTTTCCGAACCTAGGAGTATTCCTTTGAAGTACCGGACCTCCGCTGTCCAAAACCCCCAAAACGAAAAGAATTTAGCAATTCGAAAGAACACATGAGAACAACAGCCATAAAATAATTTAGCAATTCGAAGAACACATGAGAACAACGGCCGGAAAAGAATTCGTAAGCTTCAGGGTTAAAATGATAACCAGTCTCCTCCATTAGATTCACACAGGAAACTCAACCTGATCCACGAAAAACCGCAGAAAGAATTATGATCTGTTAGGAGATGTTACCTGAGTCCAGAGGCAAGCTCTCTGGCCGTCGCGTTACCACCATCGCCACGGAAGGTCTAGAAACCCCGTGAAGAAACCCTGGCAGAGCCACCGCCTCCAAAACTCTCAGCGCGAAGAGAAACAATGAGGCTGGAATGGTTAGAGGGTCGAGGGTCATTACTAACCCTAGGCCTCAGAGCCGTGCGATCATATCAAATCGACGAAGAAAGACATGCCATGTGTCGGGCAGATAGGCCAGCCGGACTCCACAAATATCGAACCCAATTTCCAAAGTTTGCAAATTGACAATTATAAATGCGGAATGGATAAACATAATTACCGGCACTTATTAGTTCTGAGATTTATTAATATTATGTGCCATGATGGAAATCGAAAATCCATTATCAATCTATTTATATATAATCCATAGTACAGCAAATTTCTTTATGTAGTACCGAAAACACGATAATCCAAGAACGATGCCAGCAGTGCAAACATATAAGACCGTATCATATAACATTTCTATTTAAACGCTGGTTGAATTTCGGTAATGATAAAAAAAAAATTATAATGGTAAGTTTTATGGTAATGTTGAGTGTTACATCTATACAATATAGAATCAATCATAAATGGTTGGAATGACATACTCTAGTTGTTAAATCTATTTAGCTTGGAATTGGCCAAAAAAAAATAGAATGGTAAATTTGAGTTGTTAAATCTGTACAACTTGGAGTTGCCAAAAAATGATGGAATGTCATATTTAACTGTTAAATCTTTTCAGTGTGGAATCTGTAAAAAATAATTGGAATGCCATATTTGAGTTGTTAAATCTTTAAAGCTTGGAATTAACCAATTATTTTGAAATGACATATTTGACTTGTCAAATTTGTACAGCTTGAAATCAGCCAAAAATGATTAGAATGACATATTTGAATTGTTAAATCTATACAAATTAGATTTTACCAAAAATTGTTTGAATAACATAGTTATTAAATCTATACGATTAAATCTCAAAATACACCTCTAAAAAATTAGATACACCTCTAAATATTTTTTTAAATATTTTAGATTTTTTAATGCATTAGAATAAGCATTTTAAATAAAACAAAATAATAATTTCACTAATAATTATATTATCAAAATTTTAAAAAACACCCTAAAATAAATAAATATTTTATTATTGAGTAAATTTATAATTTAATCTGTCCAACTAAATACAGTTTTCCTATCTTTAACTATTTGAAATTTTAATTTTAATTTTTTTTTTTTTTGTAAGTTCGGTGTGTCCATACCATTTCTATTTATATTTTAAGACAGATTACAAAATATAAAGTCGTTCTTGGCCTCAACCTGCCCAGGAGGGAAACCAGGTTTATTGGCCTTCTAAAAACAAGCTGACATATTATACATTAATATTTTTTAAATTGAAAAACAAGCTGACATATTTTTTTAAATATATAATAATTTATATTAAATTAAAATCCGACTAATTTTCAAAAAAATAAAAGTCAAACCAATTTTCAAAAACATTTACTTTATTAATTTTGCCATAATGGGAAAATGAAAAATATCATTAAATAATAATATTTGATATCACTTTTCCATATCAAACCAAATTAAGGTCAAACCGATTTTCAAAAAACATTTACTTTATTAATGCTGCTATAATGGAAAAACGATTATTATAATAATATTTGCTATCACTTTTCCATATCAAACCAATTTTCAAAGAACATTTACTCCATTAATACTACGATAATGGAAAAATGATTATTATAATAGTATTTTATATCATTTTTCTATTTATAATTATATTGGATATCATTTTTGTATTTATCATTATTTTATAATTATATTTGATATTATTTTTTTATATATCATTATTTTTTTCGATTTTTAATGTATAATATTTTTTTAAATTTGATATTAGGTTTAATATATTACTTGAGAGATTGGGGTAGGAAATTGAACCAGTAATTTCATATCAGGTCTAATATATGACTAAGTTTGGGATCGGAGATTGAAGCGGGGAATTGAACCGGTAACATCACATCAAGAAGTCTAATATATCATTTGTATTGAGACTCGAGAATGAAGCCGGGAATTGAACCAAAAAATTAAACCAATAACTTTACATCAAAAATAGATTAACAAAACACCCAATCACAACTATAGATTAACAAAACACCCAATCACAACTGGTGATTAGAAAAGTAATGTAGATCGTGAAAGAGGGTTGCATTCAGCAACTTCAGCTGTTTCATTTAGTTTGAATTCGTCTTTTTTTCATCAGACCATCACTGTGCCAACCTTTATAGCGTGTTCACTTTACAGACTGTGTTGGAAATTCTCCGACCAGCAGATGCAAATTGCGATCGTGATTTTTCACTTTGGAATTTGCATTTACATGTATCTGAACAAGTTGATCACGGCATGGGTGGTGACGTAGTAGAATTCACTGCTACAACGAATCCGCCTGTTTATAAAACAATTCCGTCACATATTTGCTTCTGCAAGACTTCCCTCATGGCGTAGTTGTGACAGTATTAATTTTAATGGGATCACAAATTTATTAGGCCAGATTGCCTTAGTTGACTTAGGAGAGCCCTGTTCTAGGATACCGGCAGGGATCAAGCATCAAGCATAAGTTTGCTTGTCTCATTCTGTACCCCTGTTGCTGAATGACCCCGAGATTCAAATATTTGTCCATGGTGATGGCTTTGCTGCTCTAGTTATCTTGGGTTTTGTTGCAGATTTTGTTGCCAAGGGATTGGAGCTCTGCAACGCCATGGCACTGCCTGTGGGTTTGCAATCAGGCGGGTTGTGGGGATCTGGGCGCAATGCATGGAGTAGCGAAGACGCTGCCTTTTCTGGGTCTTTTGGTAGGAGGAGTATCCACGTGGAGGAGGACGAAGAGGCCCTCAAATGGGCTGCTCTTGAGAAGCTCCCAACTTATGACCGGATCAGGAAGTCCATTATACACGAAGTTGCAGAGACCGGGAGCTTCAGGTATCAGCATGTGGATGTCACCTCACTTTCCAGCGAAATTCGCGGGAAGTTCATTGAGAGAGTGCTGCAGGTGGCCGAAGTGGACAACGAGCGGTTCTTGACGAAGCTGAAACAGCGGATTGACAGGTAAAACAGAGTATCTGGCGTCGAGTTTGAGCTGCATTTTGCAATGATGAAATTATATGAATGTCATGGAATTGCAATGATGGAGGCAATTTTTTTGGTTTCACAGAGTTGGGATTCCGTTGCCAACAATAGAAGTTCGGTTTGAGCACCTGAAGATTGAGGCAGATGCCCGTGTTGGAGGCCGAGCGCTTCCCACTCTTCTGAATTTTACTGTCAACATAATCGAGGTAAAGCACCGGACATTATGTTTTTTAATTGGTTGCGATTGTCCTTTGCTTTTAAATTATTTTGGTTTGCAGTGTTAGGAAAGCTGATCCTGTCTAATATCTAGTCCAGTGCAATTTGTCTTTAAGTTTCTCTACCTCTGAGCTACATGGCTTTTAGCTACATGGCTTTTTCATGACAGACGCCCTTTTTCACATCCATTCAACCATGACACTTTGGCTCCCCATTTCTACAAAGTACCTCAACACCAATCTCTGACACCATATTTGCCACTGGACAAGTTACTGCCACCCAGAACCTGTTTTATATGAATGAAAACCAGGACATGTCACAGTACCTCAACATTATCAACTATGCCTTATCTTTATGTTGTATTTTGCTACAAAAGTACCTCAACATTATTTTCTATGCCTCATCTTTTTTAGGTTGTCTTTTGCATTAGGTTTTTTAGGTTGTATTTTGCATTAAGTTTTTTTGGTTAGGGTAAATGTTAACTATAGCTTAATAAGTTAATTGATTGGTTTATTGACATTACATTTTTCCTATAAGATATTACTTATTTCATTTTTATAAAAGTACCTCAACATTATTTTCTATACTTTATAATTTTTTTATGTTGTATTTTGCATTAGGTTTTTTTGGTTACAGTAAGGTAATGATTGGTTTATTGACATTACATTATAAAAATGTAAAAGCAATAAGCTAATCATTATATAGTGCTGAAATTTGGTTATTGCCAATCTAATATTAAAATTTTACTTTTTTATGAAGTTACAAATATTACACAATATTTTATAGACTTTTACATAAGGTTAAAAATATTACTCATTATTTTATAGATGTTGTATAAGTTGGAATATAAATAATTGAATATGTATTGAGATATATAACATTTAGATTCAATTATATATATCTAGACTTATGCAATATTTAATGTATTACTGTATAATGTATATTATTTATTTATTCTAGGAGCTAGACTTCTTTCTCACTGAACCATATCATTTTTTATATCAAATTGTGGATTACCTTTTTAACAAAATGTTTAAATTAATATTTATTTATTAGTTAAATATATAATTCTATTAATAATAATTTAATAGTTTGGATGAGAAATTGCTAGAAAAAAAATTAGGAAAAAATGCCTTATATAAATATTAATTTCTAATTTTTAATATTCCTTTTTGAACCACACTTTAATTAAAACTATTTGAATACTACATACTAATTTCAACACAACTTCTGTGATGCAAGGGCATTAGGCTCAAGACAATACTTTGTATATAAATAGACATAGGGGAGTCTCATGTTTTGCTTCCTTATGTAATTGTTAATATTTGAGTGATTTTTAATTAAATTTGGTGAGAAAATTGTAACTGTCTCCAAATGATTGGAGGACAGGAGAGAAGTCAATTAGTTAAGAGTATGAAGATTCACTTTCAGTTTGTTTAGGGAGTTAGGCTAAATTTAGGCTAAGTTGGGAACTCTAAGAGTTGTTGAGTCATCGTAGGAACTAGATCGGTTCACTACCATCCTGTATAAGAATAAGCCCGAAGGCATTAGGAAGAGACCGGCATAGAGCAGGAGAGCTAGAGGTCCGTAGAGACAGAGTAGGAGGGCCATCAAATCGAAACTCTGGCCAAGACAAGCAGTTTGTAAGTGAATTCATTTGTAAATATGAAAGGGTTTGCTTCAGTATTTCGTGAGTTTTATCTGATTTGAATGCTAAGTGAAGGGGCTTCGAATTTCGATAAGAAATTGTATAACCTGTGTGATGGAACTGTGTGCATAGAATTCTATGAGTTGGGGTTTGATTGCGCTCTGTGCATCCTTATAGAATTCGACATTCATGATAACGAGGTGGTTGAATGTGTATGGTGTCTTGTACGCCTCTGATGGATTAATGGTAATACTGTGGTAGAGTGTTGTAAATTGAAACCTTGTGTGCTCACTTTCGGAATAGATAGACGAGATTTATTATGCCAGAAATTTTTTAACCCTGTGCGTGTTTAAAGGAGTGATGAACTATGTGCGAGGGCATATTACGTTATAACGTGGAGGAACCATGTTAAAAGAAATGGTGAGGAACCTTGAGTCAAAGAGTAGTCGGAACCGGGAGCGTGAACAGTGAAACCGAAGTGTTAGAAACCGATAGTATCGCATGCGATTAAGGGTGGTAAGTTTTTTTACCTTTTTGAACGCGATATCCCTTTCTGCCTGACACGTGGCGAAGAGTGGTATTGGAATACCATTTATATCGCGTAACTTTTGAGGGTTAACCCTCGTGCATGTTAATAACGCGATATCCGTCGTCATCTGAGGTTTGGAGCGCGAGCAAATGTGGACCATCCGATCCATTCGGTAACTAATCAAGATAAGCCGTGTTGTGGGACCCGACATATGTTATAAACGAGGGTCGTAAGTTATAGTGCATTGGGTTTTCGAGATAGCGCCTTTTGAACGTCCATCGTTGGATGGAAAGGTAAGTTGAAGGTTGAGATTCAATGTATTATAAATTTTATGCGGAGGCTTGGTTGATGTTGTGAGCGGGAGTGTTTATAAAGCTGTGGGCCCCGAGCGTGTATTAATAATTGGGGTTAATGTTAAGGTTGATATTTGGGTGGTTATCCAAAGCTTGGAACATTCTTCCGATAGCACGAATTAAGGGTTAAAATATGTGTGTTAAACCATAGGCCTTGATTAAAGTATAAACTTCTGCATAGAAGATTTGAGATCTGGGATTTTGTATGGTTTTCATAGCCATACGAGATTTTATTTCAATATCTCTATCAGAGATTTGAGACATAGAGGTTCTGCATGTTTAAATGAAGATTGTCAGATTTGGAAATTGAGTGCAGGCATTTTATAAAAAGAACAAAATTGGGAACTGTGGGTTTTACCCAGCATCATTCTGCATATGAAAAATCAAAACTATAATATACCCTAGACAAACCAATCAAACCAAACTACTACCCTAAGAAAACCAAAATACTACCCCCACTTTGATGTGTTTTTCCAACATAATGTTAAAGCTCTTTATTTATTTTGATTGGATTAAAAAAACAAAAAACCTTACAGTGACAAATGAAAACCCTATTGAACACTGTAGGATGAAAGATATGAAGTATTTGCAAGCCTTGAGGATGTCAAACTTGTCAACCAATGAGTTTGAGTTTGTCTCTTCTGATTCTTAGCTTTTGAAATATTTATTGTCAGTTTTTATTTATTTTATTATGTAGTAGATATTTTAATTATTCTTTCATTATTAATATTTTTAAAGTTTTGACAAATTATTTTATAAATAGATGGTAAAAAGTATATGATTTTACATTCAAAAATTGAAACCACCTAACAACAAAATTATTAGATGAGTAATTGTATACTTGACAACATTATTTAAACAATATAATTTGAGGAGGCAATATAATATTAACTGATAAAAAAAACAATCATATCAAAGTTTCATATTCTTTATTTAAAAATAAAAACTGTTATAATGGGTTAAATCTAAATCTATTTATTTTTCTATAATCTAAATCTATTTATTTATCTATATCAGTTAATAATCCAAAAAAAGCCGAATAATTTCTAATAATGTGTTAAATCCATTTATTTATATTTATTACCTAATACCAAAAAAGACCAACAGTTTCCACCCATAGGCTATTATGTTTTGTGCTACCTTCAATGAATATTTTCAGTCGAGGCCACGTTAAAAATCATTCTGTTATCATCATTCCGATTACATTGCAGTTAGGTTGTGACTTATTGCTTGTGATAAAGTGTTCCAGTAAAAAGAGATGAGGTTCAAACCTCAAAAGGTGCAGTGAATGCTTTCAGATAAGAAAACTGAGATCCAGGACAGCAAATTCTATGTTTTCAGAGAAAAACAAAGAGATCCGGGACACTCTAATGGAAACCGTCCTGGAACAAGATTCAACACCCACTTGACATGGAGTAGGATTGAAATTGGCAATTTTGACAACTTGTCATTTGACAGCATAAAAAATGCCGTTGTTGTGCAGGGATTTCTTAACTACATGAAGATCTTGAGGTCAAGGAGGATGACTCTAACAATCCTCAATGACATCAGTGGCATCATCAAGCCTTCCAGGTAAGTTTTTCATATGGCCTTTGTTCCTAGATAGAAGATGTACAGCATAGGTTAGACGTTTCAGAGACAATCTCCATACATTTGAAACGTCATTGGATTGTTCAGAATGACACTTCTTCTTGGTCCTCCTGGTGCTGGAAAAACAACATTGCTTACAACTCTGGCTGGAAAACCTGATTGTGATCTCAAAGTAAGTCCAATAAGACAATACTGTAAGAATTGCAAGCCAAATTTTAAATAAGCAGGTTAACAAACTCGGCATTCTTCTTTACTATCAAATGTGCCTAATTTTTATATTGTTTGTATTTCAGCACATCAAAATTAAACAAGTTTTCATGTAAGTAATTCTATTTCTTACAGAAAATTGTCTCCTTCTGCTTTTACAGGTTACCGGAACTGTAACGTACAATGGGCACTCATTAAATGAATTTGTGCCTCAAAGAACATCTACTTATATTAGCCAGCACGACTTGCACCTTGCTGAAATGACAGTAAGGGAAACATTGGATTTCTCAGCGCGTTGTCAAGGTGTCGGAGCAAAATACGGTGAGTGTCTGTTTAGTTTTCTGTTCTCTCAAGATCACACCAATATCACTTTTGAATATTGACCACATGTTTATGCATTGCTTTCCAGCGCTGCTGCAAGAACTTTTAAGACGTGAAAAGCAGGCTGGCATCAAACCGGATTTTGATGTTGATATCTTCATGAAGGTAGGCATTTCTGCTAATAAGCAGTGGTGCTACTGCTATTCAGTGCTTCAATTAATTCTTGATGGCTCTTGTGTCATCCATGGGGTTTTGGCTTGATGCAAAATCTGGGTGTTTAATATCAAGATTCAAATCCTGGAAGACATGTTTGCCCCTGTTGGGCCCATCTTGCCAGTTCAAGCTAGCTATTTTGCCTGCTGAAACAGGGCCAAGAAAAACTTGTAATTTCGAAAATTTCACTTATGGCAGAGCATAATTTTTCTTATTGATGCAGGAAACTTCCATTGAGGGACAACGGACTAGCCTTATCACGGACTATGTGTTAAAGGTTATTCCTCAAAAGCTTATGGGATAAGAATACATCAGGTTTTTCAGGCATACAGATTATTGACATACATTGTTGTGTCTTTGATTTTTTTCCAGATTCTGGGCTTGGACATTTGTGCAGACACAATTGTTGGAAATCAGATGCGCCGTGGAATCTCTGGAGGCCAGAGGAAGAGAGTTACCACAGGTGGTCTAGGCAGGAATAGTTCCTTGGCACAACCATAAATTTGCATTCGCATAATATCATAGTGACAAAGCAATTTCCTGATTGTTTGATCTGTGCAGGGGAAATGCTGGTCGGTCGTGCAAGAGCTTTTTTCATGGATGAAATTTCAACAGGATTGGACAGTGCTACGACTTTCCAGATTGTCAAGTGTTTCCGCCAAATTATCCATCTCTTGGATGCGACAATGCTGATCTCTCTTCTACAGCCTGCCCCTGAAACATATGAGTTATTTGATGATATCATCCTACTGTCTGAAGGAGAGGTGGTGTATCAAGGACCTCGAGACTCTGTACTTGATTTCTTCGAGTCCATGGGCTTCAAGTGCCCAGAAAGAAAAGGGGTTGCTGATTTCTTACAGGAAGTAAGTATCATTTCTGATACAATTATGTTTTGTTTGGTGGTTTCAGAGTACTAGTTGCAAACTACCATCTAGACCTCAAAGCCAAAATATTTACAGAATCTTTACAGATAAAATGTCTGTATATCTTGATAATCTTTGTGAACTCTGGCTCACCATGGTTCCTTTTTATCCATTTACCACATTAGTGATTCAATGAATTGTTTAAATCTTCGTCGAAAATATAGCTCGTTAAATTTCACTTATTAATTACATTTGCGGTGGAGCTACTTGAATTTTACAGGTGACCTCAAGAAAGGATCAAGAGCAGTATTGGGCACTTGAAGGCCAACCATACCGTTACATATCTGTCAAACAATTTGCAGAGGCCTTTCATTCATTTCATGTTGGCAAGGACCTTTCAGAAGAGTTATCACACCCATATGATAGAAAAAAGAGCCATCCCGCTGCTCTTACATCTTCCAAGTATGGTGTCAGTAAAATGAACATATTCAAAGCCTGCTTCGCCAGAGAATGGCTGCTTATAAAGAGAAATTCTTTTGTATATATATTCAAAACAGGACAGGTGAGTTGGGACCCAAATTATGAGGAGTGCCATTTTTAATTCATTTATTGGAGAAACAAAGTATGAATGCTGACAAACAAATTTGCAGATTGTAGTTGTAGGGATACTCACAATGACCATGTTTTTCCGCACGGAAATGCATCAGCGAAATATTGATGATGGAAACCTGTACATGGGAGCTCTTTTCTTTGGACTCATCCATGTAATGTTCAATGGTTTCCCAGAATTATCGATGACAGTTAGCCGCCTTCCAGTTTTCTACAAGCAAAGAGACTTTCTGTTTTATCCATGTTGGGCCTTTGCTTTACCAACATGGATAGTGAGAATTCCACTCTCTGTTGTAGAAGCAGCGATTTGGGTTTGTGCTACATACTATGTTATCGGTTTTGCACCGGAGGCCGATAGGTAATTCTTTTAGCCTTTGTAACTCAATGAATTTCTATATCCTAATTTCATTAGACATGGATAAAAGTATAATAAATCTTACAGATTAATTAACGAACCAGTAATGAATTCATTGACCTTTTGACTAGTCCATAGATAGGGCTGGAAGATAGAGAATGCCTACTGATATACGTATAAATAAGTAATACACATGCATTGCAGTTTTGTAGATATATAGGACTATGAAAGAATTTATTATGATGTCATATATGGGTCATCTTCAGCTCTTGTGTTATGCACAAGATACCTAGCAGAGAACTGCCAAAAAGTCAATTTACATTAGTAGCCATTTCTTTTCTGTATAGCCACATTTTGTACCATGCTCATCATTTGCATTGTTTGAATTTTTTGTCCACGGTTGACAAGCTGCCTTAAATGAATAGACTTTGGAAAAATCTTATTTACACTAATCTCTTCGTCGATCATCCAATTCAAGAAAGTTATGGGACTGCGGAAGACATTGGTTGTAACCAGATGAACTGATTTAATTAAGGTCATTGAATCTTCCTAGCTAGCCTGAAATTAAAACAGCACTTCAAATCCCTTCCATGTTTTATTTTTTATTTTTAACAAGAACATGTATGGTTTTTATATTAAAATTCAAAGTCGTTGGATTCTTGTCCAGCTACAAAATCTTACAAGTCTATTCAGTGTTTTAGTTATAGAGCTTATTACAAAAATGATGCCCACAATTGTTTCAAAATTGCATTTACTAGCAACTCTGGGAGTTCTAAACTTCCTAGATATACTATAGACCTTATGGAATACCCCTAAAAGAAAAATTGCGAAACACTGCATCAAAAGAAACTTAATGGAAATGATTATAACCCGGGACGTCGGGACAATTCCCTTCTTCTTTGGCTGTGCGACACTGATGCTAGCTGCTAGGCTCACCGATGCTCAGGTCCGTTTGAGTCTGGATACGCGAATCAATTGTTGCCAGAAGATTTTGGGTCTGCTTGCCTTTGTCATCTTGGTCCACCTGCTGGCGAAGATTTTGAACCTCACTCCTTAGCCAAGTCATCCATTTTTCCTGCTCTTTGATCCTATTCTCTTGCAGCATCATCCTTTCTGCGATGGTTTTGTCTGTCTCTTATATTTGTTAAATTTAGATAACCATGGTGTTCTATGCTTGATGCACTTTTACTTCAATCTTTCTTAGGCCCAATACACATAAACTTGAAAGAAAAATGCTAATAGAACACAATAATAGATCAACAGAAGACAAGCCAAATATAGATCAGATTCATAATTCCTTTTATCTAGCAAAGATATGAGATATTGTGGCATTACGGCGGTTAGCGGGATGCTTCAACCAACAAAGTCTTTCTTGGTTAGCCAACACTTTCATGTGTCACTCCCACAGCCCTCAAAGACAACTCATCACAAGTCAACGCAAGTCAAACCGGGGACAGCGCAGAAAAGTCAATGCAGACAGCTTCAGAAAAGTCAACACAACAAACTAGAGCTTCAGTCAAAAAACTCAGAATTCCAGCAACTTCAGAAAAGTCAACGCAACAAACTAGGGCTTCAGTCAAACAACTCAAAAGCCCTAAATAGATCAGCGTAGAAAACAGAAAGCCCTAAACAGATTAGCGTAGAAAACAGTAGCTTCACTCCACACGTGTGAGGGAAAAAGGCCTCCAAAGGCCATCGAACCAATCAAATCACAATGAGAGAATGTGTGATGAGATGACGAGAAAATGACCTCCAAGTCTCTCCAATTTATATTCATCAATGAGGGTGTGTGACACATCTCTTAGGCATGTGGGATAAATCTGGCCGACCTTGCACATGTGGAAAATAAATTCAAAATCAATGTTTTGCTCATCCGATCAAGATGATCTTTAGATCAATCTTGCACCTGTCCAACAGAGGAATCCAACAAAAATGTGACCATCGTCATCTGAGTATTGCAACATGAAGTTTGGACCTAGTTGCCCAAAATTAACACTCTCTCTCAACTAGGGAGGACTCCATCTGTCCACAAGTGCCATCCATCATGTACCAAACCAAACATCGTGTGTCATCCCATCGTAACTTGCTCTATTGGCTCTTTATTTCAGAACAAAAGGTGAGTCACAAAGACATCACACACAACTGACTCGAAGTTCGCTTAGAGGTAAAAACCTCTCGGACTCAAAAGAGTTTCATACTAACCCGAAGTCAGTTTAGAGTATAAAACCTCATCATACTTGATCCTAGATCAAGGTGTTGGACACATGTCATCCTAGACATAGAGAGTACGACAATCTTCGATGCGTCCATCGGTCTTGTTATGGTCTCTATCCACTTTTCCCACCTCATTGGCCAAAAGAGAGGTACTTCCCATGAGTCCGAAAATCCATGGGTAGGATGCGTGCGGGGCATAGATCAGAGAGAGGCGAACCAACTCAATATCATAATGGTGGGGAAAAAGCGCCACAAGGCTCGGGAAGCCTAGCCTCGTGAGTGCTTATAGCTCCAAGAAGCTATCCCCAAGCCCCCTGGAGCTCTCAGAGCTCATAGTCCAACTCAAGCAGGACCCCCAGAATAGGGTATTTCCATGATTCCAAGCTTCTCACGGAAGGGTAGGAACTTGACCTTCCCTAGGGGCTTCATGAGAACATTTGCAACTTGCTCATCAGTTCCTATATGATCAAGCCTTACGATGTCTCGCTGTACCATATCCCGGATAAAGTGGTACCTGATATCAATATGCTTGGATCGATCATGGAACACGGGACTCTCATAAAGACGAATCCCACTCTGGTTATCAAAGGATAACGGTGGTATCTAGCACATGCCCAAACAACTCACTGAAGAGCTTTCGCAACCAAACAACTTCACAACAGGCCATACTCGCTGCAATGTATTCGGCCTCAGCGGTGCTCAAAGCCACTGACTTCTGCTTCCTGCTCATCCAAGATATCGAAGCAGAACTCAAGGTGAAGCAACATCCAGATGTGCTCTTGCGATCCACCACACTGCCAACCAATCGGCATCAGTATATCCATGGAGTCTAAAACTCCCAATAGTGTATCTCAGCCCATGGTTGATTGTGCCCCGAAGATATCTCAACAGATTCTTGGTGCCAATCCAGTGAATGTGATGAGGTTCAACCATATGTTGACTCAAAGTGTTCACTGCAAAACATATGTCCGGATGAGAGTTCACTAAGAACATCAAGGCCCCTACGAGTTGTCGATACTTGGTATGATTTGCTAGCACGGGCCCAGTAGCATTTCCACTCAACTTCTTAAAGTTGAGTTCCATTGGTGTCAACAGACTTACAGTGCATCATACCAAATCTCTCTAGCAACTTTACAACATATTTTCCTTGAGAAAGGAAAATCTTGCCTGGCCTCTGCTAGACCTCCAAGCCTAGGAAGTAGTGCATCAGTCCTAGGTCTCTCATCTCAAACTCGAAAGCTAGCTCCCTCTTACACTAATGAATGAGAATGTCAGCACCTGTCAGGAAGAGATTGTCCACATAGAGAACCAAAATGAGAGGCCTTTCTCTATCAACTTTAAAATAAAGGTTCTGATCAACATTACTTCGAATGAAGCCCAACTTCATTAAGTAGCTATCTATCCTCTCGTACCAGGCCCTAGGGGCTTGCTTCAATCCATAGAGGGCTTTCTTCAACCTGCATACATGGGTGTCTCTATCTCGGACTTCAAACCCTAGAGGTTGCTCCATATACACCTCTTCCTTTATAGATCCATGCAGAAAAGCAGTCTTCACATCCATCTGATGTAGAATCCATCCTTGCGTAGGAGCAAGGGCAATAATAGATCGGATGGTGGTATAGCAGGCCACAGGTGCAAATATATCATCATAATCTATGCCTTCTTTTTTAGAGAAGCCTCAGGCAATGAATCTTGCCTTGTACTTTTTAGCACTTCCATCAGATCCATGCATTATCTTATAGAGCCATTTCGAGGTGACAGCAGATTTGTCCTTTGGTCTTGGGACCACTTCCCATACATCATTATTCATAATGAACTCATATTCTTCGTGCATAGCATCCTTTCAAACTTGATGCTTTATGGCTTCTTCAAATGTTCTAGGCTCAGATTGTACTATCATACTCATGACTGCTAGATACCCTTGGTATCTACTCGACTTCTTGCTTTCACAGAATGTTCCCCTTAGGGAAATATGTCTCTCGGTATCTACGAGAGTAACCCTAAGCCATGAGGGTCTTCTCTTATTTGAAAGAGGTGGATCAATGGGATTGATAGGTCCTTCAACATTGGGCATCAGGTCATCCTTCGACTCTTCCAACTTCATTGCTTCTTCATCTTATTTGTCTTCCTTGGAGCTAGGAAGATTTCTTACTTTCTTGAGGACAACATCTTCATTGAAGGTGGCATCATGGCATATCTCCACTTCTCTTTGACCAGGCACATAGATTCTATATGCCTTCAAAGTTTCATTGTAGCCCACAAACATTCCCTTCTTTCCAGAAGCATCCAACTTGCTTCTCTTTTCTTTCAGCACATGAAAGTAAACAGGACAACCAAAAACTCTAAAATGAGAAACATCAGGTTTCTTACCAGAGAAGACTTCTTCGAGAGTTTTGGAGTCCAAAGCGGAATGCGAGCATATCTTTTGAACATACACAACAGTGTTCGCAGCTTCTCCCCATAGAAAATTTGGAATACCTTGATCACATAGCATGGCGGGGACAACTTCCACAATGGTCCTGTTCTTTCTTTCAGCAACACCATTTTGCTCAGGATTGTACACAGTTGTGGTCTCCCTCTTAATGCCAGCTTCTCTACAAAATTCATTAAACTCATTTGACTCATACTTGGTCCCATTGTCGGTCCTCAAAACTTTGATTTTATTCTCGGTTTGATTTTCCACCAAGGCCTTGAAGGCACATAATCATTTGAATGCTTCGTCCTTCTTCTTCAAAAAATGTATCCAGGTATTGCGGGAGAAGTCATCTGTAAATGTCATGTAATAGTAACACCCTCCCAAGTATGTCATAGGCACCATACCAGATAAGTCAGAATGTATCAACTAGAAGATATCAGTTGTCTTTGTGACACTTGAGGGGAATGGTCCCCTTTTATGTTTCCCTTCGGCACAACCCTGACATATACTTTCATGATCATCTCTCAATTCGGGCATCCCTGTCACCACCTTCCTTGCTTCGGGAAGGGCTTTGTAATGAAGGTGTGCAAACCTCTGGTGCCATAACTCTGTTTGAAGAGTTGTATCACATGTCATAGCCCCCAATGGACTTCCTCCAACCTGGTAGAGTGTATCAACTCTAAAACCAATAGAAAGAGCTTCCTTGAAGTTCTTCTTCTAGATAAGTACATTTCCATCAACGAATTCCACCTTGAACCCTTTGTCTTCCATTGCCGAAATGGGCACAAGGTTCTTCTTTAAATTAGGTACATACAACACATCTTGTAATCAGATGACTTGACCTTGAGATAAATGGAGTGTCACAGTCCCTATCTCTTTCACGAGATAGGTGGCATTATCTCCAAGGATAATTTCCAGATTAGTATCCTTCTCAACCAAATCAAAAAGGGCTTCTTTATAACCAGTGAGGTGCCTTGAAGCACCACTATCAATTAACCAGACATCCAGGGTGTCGGGTGGAGATGCAGCAGAGAGGGAAGATACAAGAATACAAACATTTCTCTTATTATCACAACATTAGACTCATCGTACCTGGAATTTCTTGACCTCTTGAAAGGTTGCCCATTTCCATTACGATCAGAGGGAGCCTTCCTTTTTCCTTGGAACCTGTTGTTCCTACCATTCCTTCTTGAGTTGTTTTTGTCATCATCCGTGGGAGAATCCCTTCTATTTGGGCACTCTCTTGCATAGTGACTAGTCTTGTTACAAGTGTAACATCTTCCCTTTCTTCCTTTGTGCCCCGCTCTACCATGGTTTTGATTTCTCGAGCCACCATGGTTCTTCTTCTTTGCATGAGCGGCGAAGGTAGTAGGGTCACTTCCATTACCATTAGAATCATAATCCATCATTCTTGTTTCCTCTTGAGTGCATCTCATCAATATCAAAATCAGGAATCACATTATTATTGAGAATAGTATTGAATACATGCCAAACACAGGGCAAACCTCTAATTGCAATAAGAACCATCTCTCGATCAGATATTGCTTCCCCAATAGCTAGGAGGTTATTCCTGATTTCAGTGAGCCTCATAAAATAGGATTGAATAGATTCATCCTTACCCTTCTTGATATGGTTCAATTGATTCTCAAAGAAGAGGATTTTATTACCATTGCTAGCCTTGAACATGCTCACTAGCTTATCATACATCTCCTTAGATGTTTTCAACTCAGAAATGTAAGCAACCAAGTGCTTATGAATAGAATCCTGGATAATCATCTTTTCTTTGATTTCCCCTTTTCTATACTTCATCTTCATGGCAGCGATAGCATTTAATGGAGGCTCTTGAATATTCTCCTATACATAGTCCATGACACCTTGATCTTCTAGTGCCAATCCAAGGACATCTTCCATGCATGATAATCAAACTTATCAGTCAATTTATCATCAACCTTGAAACCCTTGTAGGTTGAGGAGGCCATTTGTCCTTGATAGAATTTCTTCCTTCAGAGATAACTTCTAACACCAGTTTGGACTCTTGGACTTTGTCTTCACCTCAGCTCTGATTCCATGTTAAATTTATATAACCATGGTGTTCTATGCTTGATGCACTTTTACTTCAATCTTTCTTAGGCCCAATACACATAAACTTGAAAGAAAAATGCTGATAGAACACAATAATAGATCAATATAAGACAAGCCAAATATAGATCAGATTTATAATTCCTTTTGTCCAACAAAGATATGAGATATTGTGGTGTTATGATGGTCAGTAGGATGCTTCAACCAATAAAGTCTTTCTCGGTTAGCCAACACTTTCATGTGTCACACCCACAACCCTCAAAGACAACTCATCACAAGTAAACACAAGTCAAACCAGGGACAGTGCGGAAAATTCAACGCATGAAGCTTCATAAAAGTCAATGCAACAAACTAGCGCTTCAGTCAAACAACCCGTAATTCCTCGATTTTAGTGCCCCATTGTACGACCTCCTAAAATTGGAATTTCTGCAGAAGATTGAGGTCAAACGAACAAGGGTTGACCACGGTCAATGTTGGTCAATGCTGCAGTAGAAAAGCCCTAAAGAGATCAGCGCAGAAAACAGAAAGCCCTAAACAGATCAGCGCAGAAAACAGAAATCCCTAAACAGATCAGTGCAGAAAACATCAGCGCAGAAAACAGCAGCTTCGCTCCACACGTGTGAGGGAAAAAAGCCTCCAAAGGCTATCGAACCAATCAAATCATAATGAGAGAATGTGTGATGAGATGATGAAAAAATGACCTCCAAGTCTCTCCAATTTATATTCATCAATGAGGGTGTGTGACACATCTCTTAGGCATGTGGGATAAAGCTCACCAACCTTGCACATGTGGAAACTAAATTCAAAATCAATGTTCTGCTCATCCGATCAAGATGATCTTTAGATCAATCTTGCACCTCTCCGAAAGAGGAATCCAAAAAAAATATGACCATCGTCATATGAGCAGTGCAACATGGATTTTGGACCTAGTTGCCCAAAATTAACAATATTGAACAACAAGTTGTTCAAATTGATGTGAAAGTAGACCAATTGAGCCTCCTGCTGATTGCATATCTCTTCCACTGTTGAGGACGAGTCTGAGGGGGAGTCCAAATTTCGCTTCAAAGGGTCCATTTCCTTCCAGTTGTTGTGGTGACGACTTCCAATGTTGCATGCACTCCAGTCTCCTATGACAATGTTAGCATTCCCCTCCTTACGCTCCTAAAAACAGTGTAGAAACTCTTTGCCAATTTCGCTCCTGAACACCATGTCGAAATGGTTCCCAACCTGAAGTCTCCCACTCCTGAATGAGGCTCTGCCGGTTTTACCCCTCTGCGCACTGGAGGAATGGTTCTGATGGAGGGGGAAGCCATCCGTTATCTTATTTTGCAGGGTGAGCATGTCATAAATTCTCAGCCTGCCTTGGTTGTACATTCTCTCGAGCAAATTCATTGCTTTGCGAATCAATTCACTCTTGCATGCTTGTGTTTGAACCCGATTCACAGTGTTGATGTTCTCCGTATCCATGGTGCATGTGTATCTACCCTCCATCGGCTTGATGTGACCTGCCTTACCGTCATCCGCGTGTTGGGTGATTACATCAGGGGTGAGCAAACTCCACCATGTGTCACGCTGAGTCGACGCATTCTGAATGGCGGCAGGTGAGTGGTAGCTGCGACACATTCTTTGGGTGTTCAAGAGCTCTTGAATCTTGTGCTTGGTCCTATTGGGATTGATTTCCATTGTCACTAGGGAAGGTTGTGGATTTCAATTGCTCCCCCTAGCCTGAGGTGGCTTGGAGTTGGGGGTAGCACCACTCCTTGATTTGCTTGATGTCCACCATGCTATTTAAATACCGCTTCACATGCCAAGGAGTCAAGATTTTGAAATGGGGGAGAAGACTTTCTATACGACACTAGATCCTGGACTTATGCTTCATTGTGCCTTTTTGCAGGGCTAGAACGTTCCTAATTGCCCACGCCGAGTCTCCAATAACGTGAATAGCTCTGATGTTATTCCTTAGAGCTAGCTCTAGCCCTTTCCAGAGAGCCATTTCTTCAGCCTGATTGCTTGTTTTCGTTCCAATTCCCTAGGAAAACCCTATTCTGTTGGTTCCCTTAGGGTTATGTAACACCTCTCCTGCTCCTGCCGACCCTGCCCTTCCATGTTTTATTGCTACTTATATATACTTGGGTTATGTTTTATTGATGTATGATTAATGGGCATATAAATGGAAACAAAATGCAACACCTTCCTATGCCAAATTAGCCCTATGATAACACATTTTAGTTGTCTATAAGTGAGACTTTTTAAAAAGCTTTTTGGTTTATTTTCCAATCTAATTTTTCTAGAATTCTGCAGGGATTTATTGAAATCACAAGTTTGACTAAAGTATGGCATGGATTCATTGAAATAAAAAATTTGATGCATAAATTCTTCACAATGGAAGTGCCCCAGGGGTTTTGAGGGTGCTGAATCCATTATGCATTCAAAAAAACCAGTTTAAACAATACAAATCAATATTTCACCACAATATTTTTTTGTCAGATTCTGACTAAAAATCTGCCAGAAACTCCGAAAAATCTCACATATAGACAACTCCAAAAAAAATTAAAAGATGCACGTCAAAGTTGTTTCAATTGTTAGAACACTAAAATACTGAAATATGGAGATTGCCTTGATTTTGGCAGGTTCCTTAGGCAATTCTTCATCCTCTTTGTGATCCATCAGATGTCGTTGGCACTTTTTAAATTCATAGCCTCATTGGGTCGGAACATGATTGTCTCACAAACATTTGGATCATTTGCTTTGCTTATTGTGTTTGTTATGGGAGGATTTGTGGTATCAAGAGGTATGTGACAATATAGCATATGCAAAAATAATTATTTACTCCAAAGAAAAATACTTTATAGCAATCTTGAACTCTACTAACTGAAGAACTCCGGTTACAAGAAATGATTTTTGAACTTTACTAACGGAAGAACTCCGGTTACAAGAAATGATTGACTTTATTCATGTTTCTGGAACAGATAGCATACCTAGCTGGTGGATTTGGGCATACTGGTGCTCACCGATGTCCTATGGCCAAAACGCCATAGCTGTGACTGAATTTCTGGCCCCCAGATGGGACAAAGTACGTGTTATCGTGTCCTGATTGAGTGTCCTATCATCATAATCTAGGAAAGAAATATTGAATATTGCTTTCATCTCAAGAATTCATCTTTGTGCAGCCTGTCAGTAAAAGCTCCAATGAAACAATTGGACGTGCAGTATTAGAATCTCGTGGATTATTTGCTGAAGACAAATTTTATTGGATTGGCATTGGAGCATTAATTGGGTTCTCTGTACTTTTCAACATTCTCTTCATTGTTGCTTTAGCGTATCTCAACCGTAAGTTTGGCATCCTATTATAAGATTTAGTTTGTGCTACTGTTTCTCTCACATTAAAATTATACAAAGAGTGCCATATCATAAAATCCGCTCCGATTACAGCTTTAGGGCAATCACAGGCTGTTATATCTGAAGATGCTATTGAAGAGAAGCAAGTAAACAGAATTGGAGAAAGCAACCATTCTGTTCAACTGACATCTCAAAGAAAGTCCAGTGGTAAGGCATGAGCTCTCCAGAAATAATTTTAGTAATGTGAATATTTTAATCTATTCCTCCCAGCTTGAAGTGCATTGTAAGTGGATAATGTAGCTGATTAGAATCTTGAAGTGAGAAACTTGAATGAACTACTTAACTACTCTGTAGCACCTTGTCTCAGACAATTGAGTGAGAGACAATAGAAAGCCTTTCTGCTGATCTTGAATGAGACTCAAAAGCACTGTTTTTGCTTTTGCTTGAAAGAAAAGATGAAACGATTGAACTACAAAGATTGCAATCTATAAAACTATGTAACCTGGTCACATCCAAAGCTTTGAAAGTATATGAAAAAAACAGGCACTATTCTTTCCTAGATTTAATAATTTTGTCAATCATGTTTACTTGTCAGAGAGGAGAGATAATCTAACCTCTGAAGATTCAACACGCGATGGAGAAGTTAGTGTCACTCAAGTCTCGACACAACAGAAGAAAGGAATGATCCTTCCTTTCAGGCCATTGTCGATGGCTTTTGAGAACATAAACTATTATGTTGACATGCCACCGGTATGTGTATCTACAAGTCATTCAATTGAATTGGTAATCTGCCAGTAGTTCTCTTCAATTGAATATCTGGAACTAATGTTTAGTTTCGTAACAGGAGATGAAAAGTGAAGGGTTGGGTCAAGAAAGGCTACAACTACTTTCCAATGTAAGTGGATCCTTTAGACCAGGGGTACTTACAGCCTTGATGGGAGTTAGCGGTGCTGGAAAAACTACCCTAATGGATGTCTTGGCTGGAAGAAAAACAGGGGGCTATATAGAAGGAAATATAAGCATCTCTGGATTCCCTAAGAAGCAAGAAACATTTGCTCGCATCTCAGGGTACTGTGAACAAAATGATATCCACTCTCCAAATGTCACAGTCTTTGAATCACTAGTGTATTCTGCATGGCTCCGTCTTCCTTGCGAGGTTGACGAGAAAACTAGAATGGTTGGTCTAAATTTCTCCTCTTTGCATGCATTTCTTCAGAGTAAAGATCTTTCTTATCGATGAGACTAAGCACGCAGATTTTACTCACAGATTTTTGTTGTTACAATAAGTGCAGATGTTTGTGGCAGAAGTCATGGAGCTTGTAGAGCTCACTTCTCTGAGAGATGCTCTTGTAGGGCTTCCTGGAGTGACAGGTCTTTCTACAGAGCAAAGGAAGAGACTTACCATTGCAGTGGAACTAGTTGCCAATCCTTCTATAATCTTCATGGATGAGCCAACTTCAGGACTAGATGCCCGTGCTGCAGCCATTGTTATGCGTACTGTTCGCAACACAGTCAATACAGGTCGAACTGTTGTTTGTACCATCCACCAACCCAGCATTGATATCTTTGAAGCTTTTGATGAGGTGAATTCAAACACTTTCATGATCAATCTATGCAATGTGAAACAAAAGGCCTATTTTATGTTTCTTTTCTTAGCTTAACAAAATGAAGGGTTGCAAAGGGCTCAAACAAGGCAGGGTTCCACAAGACCAATAATTGCTAAATTTTCAGTTTTATTCGTTTGCTGAACTGCAGCTCTTGCTCCTGAAAAGGGGTGGCCAAACCATCTATGCGGGTCCTTTGGGTCATTATTCTCATAAACTCATTGAGTATTTTGAGGTATAAGTGAATTTTTATTCCGTGTTTTATAAGCTATTTAGTAATCAATTGCCATTGTCATTATCAATCCATGGTTGGAACCAATGATCTTGTCTGATTATTGTTTGTTTGACCAGACTGTTCCAGGAATACCACAGATTAGAGAAGGATACAATCCAGCGACATGGGTGCTGGAAGTGAGTTCCATAGCTGTTGAGGAAAAAATTGGTCTAGAGTTTGCTGATATCTACAGAAAATCAGCACTCTATGAGTATGTCTAACATAATTGTAGGAATTTGTTTGAGAAAGAGCCATTATTATTGTGCATCCCTAATTTTGTTACCCTATCTTTGCTAACATAATTTCTCCCAAGAAACTGTAATTTGTTTAAATCCTTATTTGACTGTTACGTTGTTCTGGTTTCAGATGGAATCGAGCCCTTATTCAAGAGCTAAGCACCCCTGCTCCTGGCTCGCAGGATCTGAGTTTTCCAACACAGTATGCACAGTCCTTCAAGGTTCAGTGCCTGGCATGCCTTTGGAAGCAACATTGGTCATATTGGAGGAATCCACACTATAATGTTGTGCGGTTTTTCTTCACTACAGTGGTTGCTCTACTGTTTGGGACCATCTTTTGGGACCTTGGAACAAAGAGGTTGGACTCTCTTATGCAAAACTGGCAGCCACCTCAATTTGACATTTTATTTTCTTTATTATTGATTAGTTTATTGTCTATCACATGTTTGAAGTCAACAGAGTCATTTAAAATATTGAGAAATCAAAATCAGTCTGACGTATCATTCCAAGTGAAACTTATAGTCTTTACTTGTTCTCATCAAAACTTTTTCTGTTCTCTGTAAGTAGAGTAAACTCTCTGTTCTCTAAACGACCTTTGCCTCAACTGCTCAATGTTGTCTAAGTATTCTTCAATGTCTTTCTACAGAGGTAAACAGCAAGACATTATGAATATTATGGGATCAATGTACAGTGCTGTACTTTTCCTTGGTGTTAGCAATTCATCGAGTGTCCAGCCAGTTGTCGAGGTTGAACGAACTGTCTTTTACAGAGAAAAAGCTGCTGGAATGTATTCAGCACTTCCTTATGCCCTTGGACAGGTAATCTAAATGTCAACAGGTAGTCAATTATAGTTTTGTTATGAAGATCAATTTCATCGAATGACCATCCTTGTTATCTGTACAGGTGGCAATCGAGGTGCCCTATGTTCTGATACAGTCTGTAATCTATGCCATCTTGGTCTATTCTATGATTTCTTTCGAGTGGACAGCTGTGAAATTTTTCTGGTTCCTCTTCTTCATGTTTTTCACTTTTCTATACTATACCTATTATGGAATGATGTCAGTAGCCTTGACTCCAAGTTACCATATTGCTGCAATCGTTTCATCAGCTTTCTATTCTGGATGGAATCTCTTCTGTGGTTTCATTATTCCTCGACCTGTAAGGCCATATTTTCAACTCTTGATCTGTCCATGAATTTGTCCTTCCAGCAACTATTTGAATTTCAATCTAGACTGCAATTAACAATGCCCCTGTTGAGTGGTCCTAATACATTCAATTTTCTGGTTGTGTTTTGAAAATAGAGAATGCCTGTATGGTGGAGATGGTACTCCTGGGCAACCCCTGTTTCTTGGACGCTCTATGGTCTGATTGCTTCACAGTTGGGTGATGTAGAAACAGAGATGGAGACAACAGAGGGGAAAGTGAAGGTGGCCCGATTCATAAAATCTTATCTCGGGATGAGACACGACTTTTTGGGAATTGTAGTACTGGTGATTGTGTGTATCCCCGTTCTCTTTGCTTTGTTGTTTGCCTTGGCCATCAAATACCTCAACTTCCAAAAAAGATAGAAATCACAAAACATGCTCATCAGTTATATTTTATGTTATTTTTGGTTGATAAGGCTGCGTTAGCCCAAGAGTATACAGGCAACCACATGATTCAGCAACAGTGATATATATGAATGTGTGTCATTGAATACCTTTGTTCTTTATGATTATGCTGTTGTAACCAATGCCATCTTTGGCGTTAGTAGGATGCCATCTTATAGCCTGGTTGTTCCCATAAACACAACAAACAAGATATGTTGTTTTGTGAGTAACCTGAAATATTTGACTCCATTAATCACGTTGCAATATCACACTGGTTGTACAGGAACTTTCATAAACTCATTACTCATTTATATCACAAAGTCTTTCAAGTGAGCAAGTTAGGAATAACCTTATTTATCCATCTTTATCTATCCATCCTTATTATCTTTATCGTAATTATCATTCTTATAGTAATTGAAACATTCCATTCAAAATTAGATTAAGATTTATTATACAAATTAAAATTACATTATTAAACATTTAGCTTATTATTTATTAACACAATCATATTAAATGTTTATTATTTATTAACATAACTATATTAAAAATATTAATGTGATTATCACATTCAAAATATTAATGTGGTTGATATCATCAAACTTCATGGATATCTAATATGGATAACTATACAATAATTAAAAATAATATTAAAAAAAAAACTATTTAAATAAAAATATTATTATTATCATTATAATTATTAATTTATATAAATTATTATTTAATATTAAATGTAATTTAATATTAATGAAATTAATTTATAATTAATTATTAATTATTAATTATTAATTTATAGTATATAATTATTAAATATTATTTTTACTCACTAATATTAATTATTATCTATATATATATATATATATATATATATATATTTTGGTATTTTAGACTAATCATAATCTTTACATTTTTTTTCCCTCTCATTTCACTCATTGCTTTTGAACTGATGACCTTGCATACAGAGTGCGTTAATAGCACACTCCATCACCTACTACTCTACACCAAGTGAACTTATTTATAATAATTATTATACATTATTATACCTCTAATTTAATATCTAATATCTAGTTTCTCCAATTTTGTCAAGTGGTTCAATATCTTATTTTAAATTTTGTTAAAATTTGATTTCATTTTAAAAGAAATTCTGAAATTTACTTATTAGTGATTTCATATTATAACAAGGTACATAACTTGAATATTTATAATAAAGTAGGTTAAATTTAATTAAAATATTAATATTTTTATAATTAAAAAAATTTGAAAAAAGAAAATTGCAGTTATTTCTATTTTCTATTGTAAATTGTAAATAAAATGATATGTTTTTTAAAAAATAGTTTTTTTTTAATGAAATTTTTTTTAAAATTATATATAATTTAAAATGACAAATATAAATATTATAAATCATTATTAATTTTTTTAAATAGAATAAAATTTTGGTTTATTGATAATATTACTATCGTTTAAGTCACTATATTATATTTTATTGGATGCACCTCACTAGCTGTATGGTCTGACGGCAGAAATCACAATCTAATAATCAACTATGCATGTATCCAGGTAGTTGCAGTGCTTGAATCCATTTTTGACAGTGGAAATGGATTCAGCACTATCAAAACCCTGGGGCACCTGGGGCATGAACAGCGAATAACCATGCAAATGTTTGGTAAATTTTAAGCTACTTCTTGTGCACTGCTCTGGAATTTAGGTCGTAAAACATTGGTTCTTTTATACTATGTATTATTTTTATTTTCAACCTTTCACGTACAATTATATCTTCTGCCAAGCTTTTATAATCTGCACGCTTCTTTGTTTCTTATCCGTGGCTCGGATACAAAGAGTTTCACATCACGTCCGTGAATGAAAGAATTTGACATTGTCATATCTGAAGGTCCTCAGTGGTAAGACCAATCTTGAAAGTTAAGTGGGAAGCACATGAAGCATATCGAATTGTTCCAGAAACTTTGTTTTAGAGCAGAACAAGCGAAATATGGTCCTATAGTTTGAAGTCTAACGCAAAACTGTGGAGCACCGAAACTATTCACCCCAAGGAGAGCATTCATACATACCAGTGAAGTGAAACCCCCACGGAAGTTATTGGGTCCCGAAAACAAACAATCGTCTAGTTATTCTCTCGACCTATGCAGAGGCGAGGCGGAGAACGTGAATTAAGCCACGACAACAAAGGTCTAAAGGGAGATATCATCCAAGTTTGTTGATTGGGTAACCGTTTTTGTATCTGGAAGACGATCTGAAACGATTATAGTGCACACATTCACACACATTTTTTATCTTTTTTTTTTTCTAATATATCTGTACTGCTCATATATTTGCTCAAAAGTATGAATATATTTGCTCAAAAGTATGAATAGTTCACCACATCTACTAAATATTGTCAAAGGTACATCTAGTAGAGTTACTCTACAAAGTCTTTATGAGTATATAGAGTCTTTTTTTTTTTTTTTTTTCTAATATATCTGTAATGCTCATATATTTGTTCAAAAGTATGAATAGTTCACCACATCTATCAAATATTGTCAAAGGTACATCTAGCAGAGTTACTCTACAAAGTCTTTATGAGTATATAGAGTCTTTAGAGAAACGTAAAGAAAAAAGAGAAGTCAAGCTACAAATAGAGTTAGAAGCCATGTTGGAAAAAAAATTACATTTATTGAAGACAAGATCCAAAAACAAATAGAAAATAAAATAAAACTATTGGAGAATAAAATGGGGACAATGGAGATTAGATTACAGGTAATAGAAAAACAAAACAAAGCCAAGTTACGAACCAAACATCTCAACAAACATCCCAATAAGGAGATGTTGATACTTTAGAAAGTCTTAAAATGAAGGACATGATTAAAGAACTAGAAGAAAAAGTTAATAACAATCACAGCCTAAATAGTGTGGCATGTAAATTAGATATCAAACCCGTTAAAGAAGAATGAAAAAAAATGATAGAATTAGACCATGAACGTAACAAAAGGGCCTTGAACCTTATAATCTTTGGTTTGAAAGAGGAGGTAGATGAGGATATTTTAGCCATAGCCCAAACAAAATTACATAGACTCCAAATTGAAACAACTTGTCTCATAGAAGAAACAAGGTTGGGGAAATTAACTGAGAATAAATGAAGGCTGATATCTCAAGTCTAAAAGGAACGAGAATATTTATAAATGAAGATATCATTACAGAAGATCAAGCAAAATTAAGAAAGAAGATTCAAAAGGTAAAAGAAGCTAAGAAGGAAGAAAAATGGGAAATAATCAGAAATAGAAAAGCCGTTATTCGAGATAGAAACAAAAAAGATAGTAATAAATAGCAATTCAACATGCTCCAGATTCTTTCTTAGAACTGTTGGGGCTTTCCATGGAACAAAGGTCCTAAACTAAGTTGGATCTCGAATGAAGTTGATATTATATTGCTAGTTGAAACTTGAAAGCACGAAGAATTTAAGGTCCCTAACATAGATGGCTTTGCATTATGGTCAATCTTGAACAAACGATCCTACCGTAAATGCATTGGGGGTATAGCTTGTTACATTAGAAAGAACATCCCCTGTCATTTTAGGCTTTATAAAAAATACCCTTACAACCAATATATTTGGATAGAGATCACTGACATTAATGATAAAAAAACCTACATAGCAATCTGTTATTTTGCCCCTATCAATTCTAACTTCTATAAGAAAAAAGATTTAGATAAAAATGATCCTTGCAATGGTTTAGAGAATGATATTTCTAGCCTAAGGAATGAAGGTAATATCCTTTTAATGGGTGACTTTAATGCTCAAACTTCAAGCAAACAATCCATTCTTCTAAGAAATTATTCCAACCGTAATCCTCTTTGGTTAGACGAAGACCTTACTCTAGATAGCTAGTACAGAAGAAGCTCTGAAGATATAGGGGAAAATTTGTTTGGGTCTGAGCTAGTCAAGCTCTGCAGTGCTAAAGATCTCATAATTTGCAATGGTATAAAGAAGTGGCCCTGGTAGCAGCGTGGTAGACTATGTTATTTCCGATATCCCTTTATACAACAAAATAATAAATTTTGACATCTTAAACAACCACAAGCCTGACTCAGATCATAGAACTTTAATTGTAACTCTCAATTTTGTCATGCATAGAGATCTCATAAAAGATAATCCTTATAGCCAAAAGAACTTAATCTTTGATAGAAATAAAAATGATCTTTTTCTAAATGAATTAAAAATTAATTTGCTTCCTTTATCTAGTATAGACAACATAGAAGACCTCTATCATAATTTTACTACAACTCTCTCACATTCTATTAAGAAGTTCTCAATTGAAGTTTCAAGTAATAAAAGAAATAGTGAAACCAACCCTTGGTATAATAAAGATTGTAAAAGTGTGAGGAGAGAAATTAAGGAAGATGTTGACGAGTCTCTTAAAATTGGCAAGATAAAAATATACAATAATACAAAATAAACTAACTCAGAAACATATTGCATAAAACATAGATACAAAACTTAGACAAAATATTGGCGGAAAAGGCAGAAGCCTCATGGCTTCCTCATGTAATCTCTCTTATTAAAAGAATTTAATTTACAATTTATATAGATGAGAGAAGATAGTCCGTGTTATCTTAGACTCTTTTGGCTGAGATAATTTCTCACCAAAAACCCACCAAGATAGGAGTTCCTAAACAAACTCCAACATTTGAGGAACAACCCAACAACCTAAGAATTAGGCACATATTCCTAACTAGGAATATTTAATTAATTAATTTATTATTTTGGATTTATTATTGTTATTTTAGAGAGGCTAACATTCTCCCCTTCAATGAAAAATCCAAAATAAGAACGAGGAACCATCTTCCAAGTTCTCATGTTGATCCTCAAAAAACATTGCCTGAAAAACCGCCAAAGCTGGATGCTGAAAAACTGCAATATGAAGAGGCCATGAGTCAACTGTATGTCTGATTCATGTCTGAATTTCGCTTGACAACTCCATAAAGTTCCAAGTTGCAAAATGATCTATCTGTCCTTTGCATGAAAGCAGCGTCCTTTGTCCACTGACAAAATTTGTTCAAAGCCCACTGGCTGATGATGTCAAAAACAACTCACTGTTGCTTTTGCTATGCTGAAAAACTGTTCACTGCTTCTGTGCTGTCGACTGCCCACTGGAAAATTTGTTGATGCCCACTGGAAAATTGGTTGATGCCCACTGGCAAATTTGCTGGTTTTGTCGAGACTTTTAGTCTGACAACCATTGTCAACTTCATTGACATTTCCCCCCCTTTGTCAGCTGAAAGAAGAGACACTTCTTTGTAAAATATTCCTGAACTCCCCCCCTTCAGGTGTTGGAGTTTTACACTGTTGTACTCCCCCATTCAACTGCATGAGAGTACCATCATCTGTTCACTGTTGGCTGCACTATGTGTGATTGGATTCAATGGTAGAACTGAAGCAATCTTTTGACTGTGGCTGACCATTCCCAAGGGTCGATCCATTCATAATGTATCTTCAATCTTGCTGATTTGTGTTGATTGCGACATTTTTCTGAGGAATGATTGAACTTTCCACAATGGCGACAGGGATGGAGATCAAAACACTGATCTTCCATATGACTGGTTCTCTGACAATGAGAACATTTTGGTGTGACCTCAACTTCAAGTAGTGTGGAATTCTCTTTTTCGGCAACTTTGGGTTGCATGCTCCGTTGGTTGTCTGCAACTATCTCTGAATGTGCTGAGGGGATCTGTTCAAGAAATCCCGCAATGACGAACTGAATGGGCTTGGAATAATCGGGAATATGTAAGTTGGCGTCATCTTGGACATATCCTAAGCCTCATCGATTCTTATTATTATGAATTTCTTCCCAGGGCTTGATGATGGGCTTAGAAGAAATTGGATCTGGAACAACTTCGACACTTGAAGCTGTTGGAATGAAAGACTTATCATCTGGGTGGTTCAAAGACTTGAAAGTATCACTCTTTTCTTGCAATTCAATCCTTTGAAGTTGCGACTCGAGTTGAAGAAACTCAATGGTGTCATGTGTTTGTTGTAGATGTCATGAAAGATCAACAAGAGTGTCTTTGCTGACGTGCACCATGTCTTCATCATTGGAGATGATCAAACTATGAAGAAAGTTTAACAACTGAATATGTTGCGACATCTGAACTTGCGCACTTGAAATCAGGCTCTCTTGTTGTAGATGTCGTACTTTGAACTGTTTCACTTGAATGACAGGCTCGCTTGAATGTGGCTTGAATGGCACGCTCGCTTGATTTGTGGCTGATTGCACTTGCTTGGAACACTTGCTAGAATATTCTCGCTTAAACTTTGGAATTCACGCTCGCTTGATGACGATCGTGTTTGTTTAAGCACTTACTTGACTTACTTGATGACTTCACGCTCACTTGAATGAATAACCACGCTCGCTTGATGTCGATGTCAACTTGGTTGATTGATGTCAGAGTTGAACTTGTTTGGTTGCTTTTGATGGTCACTGCAATAAACTGCACTCTAGCTTGTTTGATGGTTTGATCTTTGTACTGTTTTGACGCAAATTGTTTGAAGTCACGCTTGCTTGGAGATGTAAACTTGTTGCGTGTTTGAAAAAACTCATGCACTCAATTGATTTTGTGTAAAGGAAGGGTGTCGAACACTGTTGAAAATGCACCCAAGAAAGCTTACAATGATTCACTTTAAAATAATGAATTCACTTGTCTTCTTAAAAATTCATTAACAATGAATTTTTAATGATTAACATAACATAGTGAATTTGATTACAAGTTCTGAAAAGAATGTATAACAACGCTGATGTAGACTTTTGAGTGTGCAGGTACATGAACTTGATGAAGTTAATTGGCTTGTTGATTTAAAATGCTGATGTAGACAATCTTCAATTTGTGCAGATGCATGTGTTGATCTTGTAGCTATTTCGTTATGTGTTGTGCTTGCTGATATTGAATTTCATGTATGTGATGAAATTATCGATGTGTCACAACTAGACACAGATCAAAAACAACAACATGAAGCCATAATTTGAGGAAAGATAAAAAACACACAAGTGTCCACCAAATTTGCGGTGTGTAGAAACGATTTGATCGGCGCAGCAGGAGAATTGGGAACGCTGGTTCGATGCCAAAAAAATGCAGAAGCGATGTTACAACACGCTGGTTCAATCAAAACGCTGGTTCAATTATTTGCAGAATCGATTTGCAGAATCAATGTCACAGATCGATGCCAATTAAACGATGGATTGATGCCAATCGCAGAATGGATTAACGCTGGCTGGCTTTTTCACATGCAGAACGCTAAACAGCTGGTTGTATGGCTCTTTCAGCATTTTAATGCTACGGCTCCTTCATAATTTCCTGATAAGAAAGGCTGGAAGTTGAATCGATGCAGATTACAACGCTTGGAATGCTGGTTTCAACGCTTGCTGGTTCAACACAATTTCAATTATGGGCAGCGTTTCAACGCTTTAATTCTTCAGTGTTGTAAGGACCAAACAGTGGCGTTGTCTTCAAAGCAGTGGTGTTGTAGGGATAGAACCTTGCTATCATATTTGAAATTTTCCTATATACTATAGTGAAAGTAACAAACAATCCACCCTCGGATAAGCGATAATTGGCCAATCTATGAGCTTCCTCTCCAATTTTTTTACATTTCCACTGTTCCAGAACCTCGGCGACACTCATTCAGCATATCTAAATTGCAGAAGGTTCCTTTGATTCAGCTCTCATGACAGCGCTTCCATGCAAGTATTAGTAAACGATTCAAGCAATTATTCCATGACAGCGCTTTCCCCTTTTTTTACTTCACTTAAACAGTTTGAAATAGAATTAAACAACACTCTCCTTTTTTTTTTGTTCACTCAAAGTGCAGAAGTCGATGTTCATTTAAACACTGTTCAGAATCGATATTTAAAAAATGAAAGGTTTGCAAACGGCTTTTGGAGGGGCGGACATGAGATAGGTGAAAAGAAACGAGAAGCAAGACCCACTCTCTAGCTTTTCTTTGGGTAATGGAGGATTGACAGCGCCCTTTTTTTTATTACAACAAAACTCTCACACAAATTCACACAAATATGCATTTTCTCCTTTGAAAAATGATTTTAGAATTTGCAGATCTAAAATCAATTTTTTTTTGCAAATTTCATACCAATCTTTTGCTGATCACTTCAATGGAGTTGAGTTTTCCACGACCTGGTAGAGCTGGAATCTCCTCCTCACTGCATTACCGTTGCTATGATACCACATAATACAAAATAAACTAACTCAGAAACATATTGCAGAAAACATAGATACAAAACTTAGACAAAATATTGGTGGAAAAGGCAGAAGCCTCATGGCTTCCTCATGTAATCTCTCTTATTAAAAGAATTTAATTTACAATTTAAATAGATGAGAGAAGATAGTCTGTGCTATCTTAGACTCTTTTGGTTGAGATAATTTCTCACCAAAAACCCACCAAGATAGGAGTTCCTAAACAAACTCCAACATTTGAGGAACAACCCAACAACCCAAGAATTAGGCACATATTCCTAACTAGGAATATTTAATTAATTAATTTATTATTTTGGATTTATTATTGTTATTTTAGAGAGGCTAACATACAAAGCCCTAACTAAAAGGAAAAAAAATGTAGTATATTCATAAAAGACAAGAAAATATCTTACACCTCTGTAAGGTAGCTCCTAAGAAATTCTAGAGGCATACTCTAACTAGAAAAAGTAAAGATAATAATAGAATTGCTTTACACGACTGGAATTCATATCTTAAAAAACTTTATGAATCTCCAAATGTCATAGATAACTTTGAAACCCTGCTCACAACGGAAGAAGTTTTCTCATCAGAAGACATAGATTTTGGGGTTAAGCGCCTCACAAATGGAAATTTAAGGACATTGAAGGTTACGAGGCAGAAATATTAAAAATTGGAGGCCATGTCCTCATCCCTCACATCCACAAGTTTTTCAATCAAGAAGTCAAGCAAGGGTTCCCTAAACCATGGACTCAAAGTCTCCTTAATTCTATTTTTAAAAGTGGGGATACAAATATCCCCTCTAATTACCATACAATTATGATTAACCCTCTCTTAGCCAAGTTATATGGTATTATTTTGGAAAAGAAGATGAGCATATGGCTCGAAAGTGAAGGTAAGCGGGCTAAAGGCCAAGCGGGTTTCAGAAGGCAACACTCAACATCAGACCACCTCATTACTCTTAGGATCATTTTGGAGGAATGTCATAATGATAAATCCAATCTCTTTTTTCGCTTTGTGGACTTTAGAAAGGCTTTCGATATGGTACCTAGAAATAACCTATGGAATAGATTACAATAGCTAAAGGTTCCTTTCGAGTTGAGAGTTGTCTCTATAAGGCTATACGAGAATGTAATTGCCAATTTTAAGAGAAGCGAGGGGTGGTCAAAAGATATTGAGTGTAATATCGGAGTTAAACAAGGTTTCCCCCTCTCCCCTACCCTATTTGGCATTTACATGAACGAGCTAGAAGGTTGTTTAGAGGAAGCAGGTTGTGCTGGCACGATCTTAGATGGAATAGTTATCATCCTTCTTCTCTATGATGATGATATTGTTCTTCTGGCAAGGTGTCCATCTGATCTTGATAAGAAACTAAGACTTCTTAAGGATTTTTCCTCTACCATGGGTATGGCTATTAACACTGACAAAACAAAAGTTATGATTATCAAATCTAAGAAGGACACTTACGCTAATTTTGTGTATGACAATAGAAACTTGGAGGAAGTGTCTTCTTACAAGTACCTAGGAATTGATATTCATCATAAGCTCAATTGGAACTATAGCATTGAGAAAAGGATTAATGAAGGGTGGAAAGCTTATTTTGGTCTTGAAAATAATTGTAAAGAAGCAAAACTTGTGATGTGGGATAAAAATAAGCTCCTCTCTGAAACTTTAGTCACTCCTGTTATCTTTTATGGATGTGAGGTTTGGGGTTGCGACATCTCTAGAGAATATTGGAGAAAGATTGAGCAAATACAGAAAGTGTTTTATAACGTATAACTTCAAAATTAAAAGCAATACACCCTATCCTATTCTCCATATAGAAGTGGGTATTTCCCCTATCGAGAGCCTAGCTATGACTGGGTCCTGTTGTACAAGCACAAAATCAATAACACAGGAGACCATAGACTTCCTAAGCTAGCTTTAAATTACATCCAAAACCACCTAAGGCTCAAACGAGGTTGGTATAAAGATACCAGTGCCTGGTTAAACCATTGGGAGATCGACGAAAGTGTTGCATTGCAAAATATTAATAACATTAAAAATATTGTTACTTCTAAGTTTAAAGAGAAAATGTGGTGTGAGAAAGATTTAGAGGCTAAAATAAAATTAAGATATTATAAGGAGGTCATCAACCCTACTCTAGAGGATCAAAAGTATTTCTCTGTTTTAACTAGCTCAAAGAAAAAAAATTAATATAGCCAAGATAAGAACAAACTCTAATGAGCTCCATAATGAAACAGGTCGTTGGGAGTTCCTAAAACACCATGGGCGGAAAGGATCTGCCATCTCTGTGAGAATATGAGCATTCATGATGAAAATCAATTCCTCTTAGAGTGCCCTGCATACACCCACATTAGATCTTAGTTTCATAATATTTGTTGCAATACCGACCTTCCTAGCCTTTTAACATGTCAAAATTATAGTGAGCTCAGAATGCTTCTCTCCGAGCTCTTTGAGCATAAGAGTACACTTTTAAAACAAAATAAATAATTTGTTTCTTTATTTCCAATAGATCAAAGTTGGTCCTAGTGAACATTAACCACCACCACCACCACCACCATGTTTAATCCAAATTTAATTGAAAACAATTTTTAAAATTTTACTATTTAAATTAAATCTTTATTATTATACTATAATGCTATTTTGAAATTTGTAATTTAATATTTAATAAGAAAAACATGTATTATAGAGTGTATTTGTTTTAGATGTGAATCGTTTCTCTAAAATATAAAGAAAATTTATTATAACATTGACTCTCAAATAATTATCGACAATAAATGGTTTTAAATATTGGAATTTTTTTTTTTTTTAAATTATTTTTCTTAAATGAAGAAAATTCAAAAAATTACAAATTGTAAATTTAAATTAGTTTTTTTTATTATTTTTTATAATTCTAGAATTGATTAAAAAAACACCATGCTATCTCCAATGCACAAACCTCTCACAATATTTACACCACCCTTATTCAGCTTTAAAAATCCAAAACACCGTACATCCCTAACAAAAAAAAATGGCCAAAAAGAAAGGTAAAAACCATGAATAAGCTATTATAACATGATGGTTAGAGTGAAATACCCCACTACCTTAAAGACAAAAAAGAAAAGGCCAAAACACAATAAGGCTGAAAATTGAAGAAACCATGAAACTAAGATAATTAGAAAAGTCAAGATTTGCTTAATGTGAACCTTTGAGTTTAATTTTAGAGTGTTGATTTCTCTTATGCCTTTAAATAGTAAGTAAATAAATTAAGAAAACACAAAGAAAAAAAATTAAATTAGGGTTTATTCCTATTTCAAAAAGGGCCAAAGGCTGAAAATTGAAGAAACCATGAAACTAAGATAATTAGAAAAGTCAAGATTTGATTAAAGCGAACCTTTGAGTTTAATTTTAGAGTGTTGATTTCTCTTATGCCTTTAAATAGTAAGTAAATTAATTAAGAGAACACGAAGAAAATTTTTATATTAGGGTTTATTCCTATTTCAGTCTAGGGCATTAATTACTATACTATTTCTAAGAAATGAAAGAAATCTTGAAATGAAGAAATTTGTAATGTAGGTAAGATGTAAATAATGAATGTTAAGAATTAGATGGTTATGTCTTTAAGAAAAATTTTCAATTTTGTAATTTTGGAGAATAATAAATATTTTTGGCAAATAAATTTAGGAAAATGGGTTATGAGAGTTTAATATAATTTTTGGAGAGAAAAAAAGGCTACACTAAAGAGAAAAGAAAAAATAAAATGAAGTTGTGGAGGTTATGAAAATGGAAATCGAACCATGGGAAGAATCAAATCATGTTATCAAAGCATAGTGTGAGAGAAATTGACCCATGGTATGAGGAAAAGAAAACAACAATAAAAGGAAGGCTAGAGCCTCATTTTGATTATTCTAATTGGCATTTCATTTCAGAATTGTAGACTTTGCTTGATTTGCTTAGCTAAGTCAACCAATGTTATTTAGCAAAAGGAATTTCCAAGAAGAAATTCCACCCTCATTTGGAGAACTTCGAGTGTCTCCCTAGTGAGATAATTTGGGGAGTCCAATTCAGGATTTCCACAGAGTTTTATTGCACGTATTCACTCAATTTTCCACTCCTTAAGCGCAGGGGTAGTTTGAGTTGCTCATTGGGGAATCAACTATTGTGGGTTGGCGTTCTGACTACTTTGCATGTGTTTTACCCTATTGATGTCGGGGATTTTGTAGAGGATTTGCAAGGAAGAGATCAACATTATTTGTGGGCTGCAATTTCTCTTTTTGGAGCTGCAGTAGGGTTTATTGATTATTCTCTGTGTAGGGATTGAGTAGTAGTGCTTTGCCGGACATTGGAGCTTATTTTGGCCGGTAGTTTGAGGAAAGATTTTTTTGGGATTTGGAGGAGTTTTCCTTTGGGGAAATTGTGCATTCTTGCAGCAATTCAATTTTTATATCTCACTAGTAGACTGTGAAGGGTCACACGCTAATTTTTGGGTTTCATTTACTGGTGGATTCAGCTTGATATTTTTCTGGGTTTTTTCTGAGTTTTATGAGAGGAGTCTGTGGTTAAAATTCTAGAAATTTTCAGGCAATATTTGGGCCTGAAATCCCCATTATTATAGCAGGGAAAATTGTTGGTTTTACTAGAATTCTCACACTATTTTGGGCATTCCGGGTCAGCTAGAATTAGCTCAAAATATTTTTGGGTTTTATTGGTTGGGGTGTGAGGAGCCACTCTCTAATATTTTAGAAAAATTGGAGCAGTGAGGGTTCATTTTATAGTTTTCCTCCTCCAACAAAAATTTCTTGGCATTGCGTTTAGATACATTGAGCCATTTCAGTTGGAGATTTCACTTAGTTTCTCACTTGGGTATTGCATGCTTGCAATAGCAAGCCCAAGTTCTATCTATTCACTCCATTGTATTAAGATCCAGCTTTAAAATCAATAAAATGACTAATTTTTATGGTCGTTATTCTATGGCTCTCTAACTAATTTCTATTTGTGTAAATTTGTGTCTGCATGTGTGAAAATTCTTGGCTGCAATTTAGTGCATGTTTTTGTATTCATTGTATTTATAGTTTGGAACACTACAATGGTATCAGAGCATGTACTTGGAAAGTAGTTGGGTTTGAAGGAAATATTATAACAAGGAGAAAATTCTTCCAAATCGATAAGAACTCGTTGCCCAAAAATTTGTAAATTATGGAAAAAATTGCAAAGACGATAGAGCACACGAAAGCATGATTGTCATCAATGGCAACAAATAAAAAAATGAATAATAGATCCATAGATGAAAAGGTAGCTAAGGACCAAACCTTCCAGGATGAATTGGAAAAAGTCACACTCGTTGAAAATGAAGCTATCATAGACTCACCCCAATGGGTTGGAACAAGAGTTTGGATGAAGGAGAGTGAAAAATCGCTACAAAATGTTTGTCATCAATTGGTGATATTGTTGAGTTAGATGTTGAGTACAAAGAAAATCATGATTCCATGATAGTTGATGATGATTCCCAAGAGGTGTGCAAAGATGATAACACACAAATAGTCGACGGTGCAAACCTAATCCCATAAGTTGATGAGGTAAGTGCTGCTCACAAGCCTACTCATGCCTATAACTTGGAAGACCAATTGAAGATGAACGCAGACAATATTAAGGAAAACACAAGGAATTATGATGATACACTAGTATTGGTGAAAATTTGTTGTTGGATAAGTGTAGTGGCACATGAAAGTCTAGGAGGATAGACTTCACTTGCAGATTTTATATCCCTTAGAAAGGCATCATTACAAATCCTTTCAGACAGAGGTAACATATTCATGCTTGTTGAGATATATCATGATGCGCTAGTAGGGAAAGCGAAGGAAGTTGACAAGCTTAGTTATGAGCTTAATATTCCCCAAGAGTCCTCGAAGAGCACTAAGATAACCTTTCAAGAATTAGAGTTGTGGGTTGAACAAATTTGTATGGAGTTGAATTGTGTACATATGGAAACCATCACACAAGAGGATGTTAGGGACACTCATGATTTGATAAAGGAGCCTCCTGTGATAGTGGAGCATGAGGAGCACCTATATGAACTAACTCTTGTAGAGAGGTATGTTTCAGAGGTTTCTGATTATACACCCATGGGATGTGGATACATATTATTTCAGATGAGGATACGTCCATCTAGGATCCAGGTTCAGTTGACACAAGTGGAGGGGATATTGGATACCCTGGTTGGCATTGGGATCTATGTGGGGATTTCAATAAGTTATTAGGTGTGAAGTATGACTATGGACTTGAGAGGGTGATTAACTGAGTAACCAAGAACTCACATTCCTTCACACTTCCATCGAAGTTCTGTTCAACACTAGTGGTGATTTGGTTGGATGGAGGAGTATACAAAATTCAAGAGATGTCTTGGAACGTCGTTCATGCATGGGGTTGCAGGGTGGCCAACATGCCCCGACAAGAGTTATTCAGACGGGATGCAATTTGTATGCTACTAGATAGGGAAGTATATGGGGATGATGTTCTTCCACTGATGTATTGGACGCAGGAGCTAATTAGGCTAGGAACATTAGTGTCATTCTCGTTAGCATGTGAGGAGCTAGGTCACTCTAGTATATTGGGGCAGAGGAGGAGGTATAGCCCACATCATGGTGGATTCATTAGGAGAGTAGTGGATGCATTGGTGGATGTCGGATGGTTGATGATGCAAGGTGGTGTGGTAGTTGGCGTAGGTATTTGGTGGTGCATAGAGTCATGCCACAGAGTTCAGTGTTCTGTAGAGGAGCACAAAGGTGTATGTAGGAGTGTCATTTTGTGCAGGCTTGCATTGTGGAGTAGGAGGAGTGATTCACACCACCTTGAGGTTTCGCATGGAGTGACAAATAATTTGTCACCAGAGGGATACTGACTAATTTAGGATGATATTGTGGCTAGTAGTGGTGTCCAGCAGTGCACAAAGGTGTGCACCTGGGTGTAGTTGTGTGCTAAGCGATGCAAATGTCCATGCTTGTATGTAGAGGAGTGGAGGAATACTCGGTCATATGCGGTGGTGTGTGATGCTAGTCGTGAAATTTTAGAGTGTTACCTCCAGGGAGACCGCCTAATAGGGACTACAGGCATACACTTGGGAGTATCTCATTCAGGATCGATGGGGACATTTATAAGCATCATTAGATTAAATCCAAGGGGAATTTCATGCTTGTCTCATTTCCACATTGTTTGCAGGCACAATGGAGTTGGGTGTTGTCCCTCGATGAATTCATCGCAAGCAACAAGACACGAGAGGCTCACTCAAGACAGTTAGTTGGGACACAAAGTATCGAAAGAGAGACTTCTCAACAATTGAATTTGATCATGGCACGAATTGACAGGTATAGGATTTGGGAGTACATGTTTTTTTGCAGTGGTAGTGTGTGCTCCACCCTTGAGTTCACACTTAGGGAGGTGAACATGAGTGAGTTGTAGGGTGCAATTTTGTTAGGACAACCTTAGGTGTTATGTGACCATGAGGTATAGGGGATGATAGTCCTCATCAGTGGGCTCCATGTAGTATTTGGGTACATCATTAGGAGTTGGGATTGAAAATTTCCGAGTGTGGTTTGACAAGAGTAAAGCAGGTTGTCATACGCGGGGAAAATTATTAATGTTGGGTGCCCATCCATTGGATATATACAGGGGTCAGAGACAAGGTGCAAAGGGGTCCCAACAAATAGAAACATGTCACAACAACAGGAAATGAGGATTGGGAGTTGTGGACTTCCAGTATGGTTATGAGATCTAGGGATCTAGTTGACTGGTGGAACAATCCATTACTTAGTGAGTATTGTCAGGATAACAGGTGATCGGGTTCATTATCAGGTTGACACGTGGGGAATCACCAAGGTATTCATCATATGGTGAGGTAGGTGGTTGTTTAAGATTGGGGTCAACCATGGAGTGATAGACGCGAGCGTTGCTGAGTCACCTTCACAGATTGAGCTTAGCCTCGATTGTCACATATATTATGCCCAAGAATTACAAGAGAAGAGGTTCTGGTACGAGCATTGTATGCAATCAGTCATAACTAGACTGTTGCAGGGTTAGCAGGACAATTTATTTTTGCGATGGGCATGGGACCCTGACATCATAGTACTTGACAACTCAATGACCTTTAGGGATGAGTTGGCTATTATAGGGGGAGACCAATCAGATCTTCCCAGGGGCTTTAACGACTCTCCGATAGCATGGGAGACTTATTATGCATGGCAGGTTGGTCAACAAGAGGATACTAGGTGAAGTTCATGCCAGAGAGACTTCATCTCCACAGGGATTGTGTTGTGTCTTAAGGAATTTACTCTTGGAGTGCATGAGATGGACTACTTGGTAGGGCAGCTTCAAGGGAATTTGGACAGAGTCCTACATTATCATGATGCTCTACTTATTTACAATATGTATAGGGCTCCGGGTATTTGTATCTGGTTAGATAATGAACAGATCAAGGTGTGCTTCACATTGATCAATATGGCTTATGATCCTGGTATCGAGGGATTCCTTCATGTCAGGAAAATGCTGAGATTAGGGATGTATGAGTGGCACATTTGGGACCCTGGTATTATTCATGGTTACAGTGGCGATCAACGTTCAAAGAGGGAACTTGCTCAGGAATTTCTTGAGGACAAGAAATTTTTGGCAGGAAGGTTTGTCATGTCCCCAATTAATAATTTTGTTAAGCGAAATTCTCAATTTTCAAATTTTGGTGAATAATAAATATTTTGGAAAATAAAATTAGGAAAATGGGCTATGAGGGCTCAATATAATTTTTGCAGAGAAAAGAAGGTCAAAATTACAAGAAAAGAAAAATTAAAGTGAAGTTGTGGAGGTTACCAAAATGGAAATCGAACCATGGGAAGAATCAAACCATGGTATCAAAGAATATTGTGAGAGAAATCGATTCATGGTATGAGAAAGGGAAAGCAACAATAAAAAAAAAGGCTAGAGCCTCATTTTGATTTTTCTGCTCGGAATTTCATTTCAAAATTGGAGAGGTTACTTGAGCAGCTTAGCCAACTCAACTAATGTTGTTTAGCACAAGGAATTTCCAAGCAGAAATTCCACCCTCATTTCAGAGAACTTCGAGTGTCTCCCTAGTGAGGTAATTTTGGGGAGTCCAATTCAGGATTTCCATAGAATTTTACCACAGGTATTCACTCAATTTTCCACTCCTTGAGCACATAGGTAGTTGGAGTTGCTCATTGGGGAATCAACTATTATGGGTTGGAGTTTTGACTATTTTTTAGGTAATTTTCCCTATTGGTGTCGGTGATTTTGTAGAGGATTTGCAGGGTAGAGATCAACATTATTTATGGGCCGCAATTTCTCTTTTTGGAGTTGCACTGGGATTTACTAATTATTCTCTATGCATGGGTTGAGAAATAGCATTTTTTCGAGTATTGGAGCTGATTTTCATCGTCATTTTGAGGAAATTATTTTGTTGGGATGTGGAGGAGTTCCCCTTTGGGGAAATTGTGCATTCTTGTAGAAGTTCGATTTCTATAGCTCACTAGTAGATTGTGAAAGGCCATATGCTGATTTTGGGGTTTCATTTTTTTCTCACTCCTAGAGACAACCTCAAGTTGCCAAAGAACAGTGCCGAGGACATCTTAAGACAAGAGTTTATTCGGGGTATCCTGTCTGCTTGTAAAGGGAACCTCCTGATAAAAAATGGATTGAGATATTTGAAAAGTGGTCCTGGATTTCAGAGAGAGATGAGTAGTAGCTAGGACTTTGATTGTGGATCAAAAGGCCTGCTCAGAATGGGCCTGAAGAAGTCATGAAATAAAGCTATTGCAAACAAGGCCGAATGTGAAACTAGTGAATAGTTATAAAAGTTATCTGGATGAAAAACTATGTAGAATGCGTAAGGAAAGTCAAAGTGAGGTGGGCTTAAATGGTATAAGAATCCACCCTTTAAAATACCTTAGAGGAAAATGATATGAAAAGAGAACTTGGAACAGGAATCGTGCCTCGAGCTATATTTAAGGTGCTGCTGTAAATTAAGATATGAGTACCATTGGAAGATAATTTCATACATAACTCATAGAACACTCGCATTCTGAAAGCGACGATAGAAAGAAAGAAAGTATGAGTGAAATTAACATTAAACTGAAAAAACACATGACACATTGAGTATATACATATTGTTCGCCCATTTCATTAGGAATCCATCGTTACAACCAAAAAAAATTATATTATTCTTCAAAATTGCTCTTCAGATATACATTGAGAGCAAAAAACCAAAACTACAAAATATGTTACGCAGACTACACACTTCTACTACCAGAAAATTCATAACCTTTACTTAGTCTACAGTTTGGTCTTTTATTTTGTTTTACATGGACATTCAGACCAGATATTTTTGAGACAAAATATTCCCGGATGATATTGCAGTTTCCAATCCTAATAAAAAATGATGAGGCATAACGACATCTCATATTAAATAATATGGTCCAACACAGACTGTAACAAGAACATAACAGAAAATAGGAAAAATAAAGAGTGCACACGGTGAAATCAAGATTTCACCCATATTTCACCCATTTTTACATTACACAGAATATAAGAAAAACAAAAGTTAAGAAACGAGATGCGTGGGCCAAGTCACGATATCCATCATTTGTTACGTCGGGGAGTGCCCGAGCCTTCTGCACAGCGAGAGTGAACTGAAGATGAAGAGGACCCGAGTGGACGAGGTGGAAGGGGTGGCAGTTGCTTTGAAGTAGAAGAGACTGGCAGATTCACATACTCATAACACTTTTGCCACAAAGTTTCCCTAGTTGATGGCATTGTGTTGTAGGTCTCGAATAGAGACTGCATCTGAGTCAGCTCAGTATAATCCACGTGGATGGCCAAGAATTTCTTCACCTGATAGAGGAGGAAGAATTCCTAGCGTAGTGCAGCTATTATGGTCTCTGCCTTTAGCCGAGCCATTTTCTCCAACGATATGTCTGCATTGCACATGATTTATGACATTTTCTGATCATAGGTCGCTAGCAAAAATAGTGCACCTGACTGTGGATCCCAACATGGTGAGAGGAGAGCTTCCACTAGCTTGCTCCACTCTTGGTCGAACTTCTCCACTCCCTTTGATACCAATGCTAAACACCCCAACGCATTTGCGTGTGCGTTTTCTTTTTCAATTACTCTCTCGACCTCCATAACTATCATAAGACGATCAAGCATTCCCTGTGCCCGCAATTATTCAGGGGAGAGTTCATTAAGATACCTAATGTACTTCTTTGCCATTGTTTCCTTTTCTTCCCATTCCCTACATCCAACCTGCAATTTATTTTTGAACTCGTGAATCGTGATCTTCTTGAAATTCACTAGTACAAGAAGGTCCCAATGCTGCTTAACCTCTGCTATGATTTTTGTCCAAACAAGCCGCCTTGCTTCCACAATTGACATGTTACCTTTGATCTACCCTTTTAAGTCTTTGATGGCGTTATCCTACTCCTGGGATTCCTTGTGGAGATTTTCCACCTCTTTTTGTAGGGATGCAATCATCTTCTGGTTTTCTGCTTGGACAGCCTCAGAATCCTCTAGGAGTCAATGAATTGTGTGGGTCTCATCTTCTGACACCCTTAAATCAGACAGGGCATTGGTGAGCTGTTCAGGGATAGTCTTGGGATCACCTGTTATAGGAACCACACATGTATGCCCGTCCCATTTTACTTTCCATTTTGACAACCTCTCTTTAATTCTTTTAATCTCCTTTTCCTTCTGGACATTTTCTTCCTGTTGTTGGGCAAGTGAGTCAACGAGAACCGATTTCTCCTTCTCTACCTAGACGAGTTCCTCTTTCTATACATGTTCCTCACGAGACATGTTCAGCTTTCGTTTCAACTCCTGGTTTTCCACTTCTACCTTGGTAAGAAGATTTTGCAATGCTGCGTTATTTTCATCTCCCTTTCCTCTTATCAATTTCTTGAGGTTCTCCAGCTGGGAAGCGGTGGATTTGGCACTAGTCTTATCTCTTTTTTGGTTCTCATTTATTAGATTTACTCTTTGTTCGAGCTTCTTTAAGGCCACTGCAAGTTTCACCACCTCGGTCCATAGCATATCCCCGATACACTTGTGTAAATCTAGCTTGTCTAGTAGGGGAATGCTGCTTAGGTTAAAGATTATTTCCAAAGCTCTGTATTGGGCTCTAGAACCGGAGGGCTGCAATGCTGAGTGCTGAATGGCTAATATGAGATGCTCCTTATCCATATCTAGCACTGAAGAAAGCCTATAATGGTGCTTATCCACGAATTGTGCCAGTTCGGCCCTCATTTTTTCCCTGGCGAACTTGTTTCTGGTATTGATCTCATCTCTTGCCTCGTGCTTGTCCACTGTGACTTCCTGGGAAAGTTTGGAGGGAGTTGATGAGGAGGCAGTGTAAAAAGAAACTAGAAAACCTGGCTTTTCCTTGTCAGGACCCTTTAGTTAAGGAATCTCATCATCAGATAGCTCGACCTCTATGTCCTCTGGCCATTGAGTCCTCTGTTTTTTATTAGGGTGAGCTTCTTCATCAACATCCATGACCTCCTGGCTTCCAGATGGGTCCTCTTGTCCCTATTCCTCTATCTCAACCGACACATTATCTCCTTTCCCTTTGGTAGCTGAGGACTCAGCCTCCATCTGTGCATCCAAAGGCCACACATCAAGGTTAGATTTCCATTCAATGAAGGGCCTAGGGTCATGTGTATAAGCTGTTCATTTTATTTTCTTCTTCCTACTCATGAGGAATCCTTTAGGGTCATAGTGCTAGATGTCTCCCTAAAGGAGGTTCGTCTCTCGTAGCATATTTTCCATAGTTGAGAGGGAATGTCTTGAACTAATGGTGAAATGGCCAATTGAAGCTGGGAGTTTGAGGATGTATCCCTTCTTCGCAGGTACAAAATGGACCTGGTCGGCCTTCAAGAGCTGTTAGATGAACTCGAGGGAAAAAACTCGCATAGATGGAAACACTGGCAGGTGGTAGGGAGGCACCTCTGCACTGTAGACTTTGATCTCGGTATGGTCATCAAACAGATACTAGTCACCTATGCAATTTGCCTCATTGAACTAGTCCTTCTGCTCAGGAAAGATTCTAGGCAGAGGGTTGTCATGTATAATGGCATAGGCGACAGACATGAAATCATTAACAAAATTTGCATACCCCTTCCCCTCTGGCTTCTAGCGAACTGCCATAGTACACTCGAAAACGGATCTGGGTTGGGAATTTCTCTTCGAGAATATTTCAGGCCTAGACTTTCAAATCTATTCGCGTGCTCGAATAGGAACAGGTAAAAGACAAGGGAAAAATACTTAAAAGAAACAACAGAGGAAATTTCTTGAAACTGAACCTTGATAGTCGAAGCTAAGAAAGAGGGGATATCCAAAAGGATGTCTACCTGCATCATGAGCCATAGGAAAGCTATACTCGTTTTAGTCACCTGATCAACCTCCTCAGACCCTAATAACCCCAGGATGACTGCTAAGATGGGCTGTACATTGGTTCGAATGGTCGACAGGGGGATAGAGTCTGTGAGCGGGAAAGATGACAAGCGGGAATCAGAGAGGAGGTTGAGAAAACTGTTTTGTTTCTCCCAGGGTAGCTTTGAAAAATGACAGGAGAGGGAGACCTCGGAGAATTCAACATAATCCTGGCTAGGAGGGTAGCAAAGGGCTTTCCTTATAAGTTGGGGCGTAATGCGAAAAATCTTGTTGCCCTAGGTAGAAAGGAAAATGTCTCTGTGCTTGTCATATGCCTCCCCAAGCCAGCTAATAATTTCAGGAAAAGGGTGTGTGGTTGGGGCAATTTGGTAATATAGACCCGACTCGACGACCCTAAAAATGTCCTCACCTCTTCATTTGTAGTAGAAGAGCTCGGCTCTGGTGCGGGCTACACTAAATGGGTAGAATGGGTCATAAATTTGTGCATGAGAATCAGTGAAGGGCTCGGGTCCAGAAGCAGTCCTGACCTCGCGGGCTTGTGGGGTTTCAAGCGTAGACTTTTTTGTTTTCGTTTTCTCCATGACAATTTGAAAATAAAAATAGAAGGGAAATAGTGAGACAAAAAAATGATGAAATACCCGAGAGTGGTGAGGTAGCTAAGGGGAATGCAATGTGAGAGTGAAAATGACCTAGTGCACGAGTTTTAACCTGTTCGGCACGAAAAACTGGTTAATAACCAGTAACTTTGCACAGTCGAGGGTAAAACAGGTTTATATCAAAACGGATTTTACGGAGTACAAGATAGGGTGACACTTGTAGGGCTGACATCATAGGGACGTTGACAATGAGACACGTGGTGATGGATGATTGGCTGGCAGTAGACGGGTTGGTGGAAGCCACGTGCCGAACAAAGTAGGTACCGACCTTCTTATCGCCATCCTAGACTTACCTTATCTTTTCATTTATCGATGCCAACTATTATTCTTGGTGGGCCCCTCTCGAGTTTCAACAGGGTGCATAGGAGTCTCCATGCCCATTTTCTAACCCCATGGAATGCTTTTGATTAGCCTGAAGGAAGGTGACGTCACCTTTTCCGGGGGCCCAACTTCGGCCATCGCAAGGCTCGTTTGAGGCCGACAGAGAGCATTACCTACGAGCTCTTTGGCTAATGGTTCCGCCACGGAGCCATGAGTGCTACCTTCTTATTGTGTAGTAGCCCCGATATATCAGGTCACCATGCCTGATCCTTGGGGACCTTCTCTCCATGAAAGTTATCATTTATACAATCCACCATCCTTCTCAGCTTCTCAACTCTTTTAATTGGTCGCTCCTTTTGTTTGGTAGATGAGGTGACTTAACAACATTGACTCCACTTGGGGATGGCATGCTTGCTCCTGAGGGTGTTGAGAACTTCACAGACCATCTGCCTATGCGTTAGTAAGTATATCTAGGGCCACTTCAAAATTTCAAGTGTTTCTGTGATGAGTTAAAACAAAAATAGATGCGAAAAATTAAAATGAAATATATGCAATATGGAGGATATATACAATAGGCCGCCAAGGTCACTGTCAGTATTGGAAGTAAGTCTTCAGGAATTTCCCATTCACGGGCGCTTCGATCAGGTCGCCTTCCAAATTCTGCAATATGAAAGTGTTGTTTCCTTTGAACTCAACAACTTTGAAAGGTCCGAACCATAGTGGGTCGAATTTTCCATGTTTGCCCTTGTCCGCCCTTCTGATGTCCCACCTCAACACTAAATCTCTGTCCTGTAATTCTTTATTTTTTTGCTCGTTGATTAAATAAGCATTTCATTTTTTCCTGATAGTCGAACAACCTGTTGTTTACTTGGGATCGAGTTTCTTCCAGCTCGACCAGCTGATTCATCCTCCTGATGAGATCATTCGGCTCCTCGTCACTATCTTGTAAGAACTTGGCAACAGGTAAGGCAAGTTGGATGGGAAATACAGTTGCTTGGCCATATACCAATTTATAGGGGGACTTGCCTGTGGACCTCTTGCTTGTAATACAGTTTTCACAGAGTGAAAATTTAAGTTGGGAGTCCCAATTCCTCTGGTTCTCACTTATGGTCTTCTTTAGAGCCCTCACCAAAGTTTTATTTGACGACTCGGCCAAACCGTTCCCCTGGGGATAGTAGGCCGTAGAGTGTCCCAAAGTGATGTTATACCATTGACAAAAATTAATGAACTTGGCGGACTTAAAGAATGAGCGTTATCCGTGACAATCTTGACTGGGCACTTGAACCTTTCTATTATATTTTCTTCCATGAATTTGATCACTACTGCACCCGTGGCATTTCTAGCAGGTATTTCCTCAACCCATTTGGTGAAGTAGTTAGTGGCGGTGAGGATCCATTTGTGTTGACTACTGGATGTGGGATGGATTTCCCCAATAAAATCAATGCCCCACTGTCGAAATAGATCTTCAATATGCACTGGTATCATTGGCAGAGGAGCAAACGTTTGATTTTCTGTGAACATCTGGCATTTTTCACATGCCCGGACATGAGCATGAACGTCTCCAAATAATTGGGGCCAAAAAAAACCTGCTTTGAGAATTTTGTGAGCTGTGGAACGCTAGCTATAATGTCCACCACATATACCCTCATGAAATTTAGCCATCACTTCATCCACCTCCTGCTCTATAAGTGATAATAACAGAATTCCTGAAGGGTCCCTCCAACATAATTGCCCATTAGCTATGGCATAGTTTTGTGATTTTAATCTCAGAGTACGGTACTTTGCTTTGTCAAAATTTAGGGGACATCTCAGAGTAAGGAGGTACTCCATGACATCCTTGTACCAGGCACTGATGAGGTATTTCATTGGTGTCTTCTGCACGGTGGTTTCTACTCTGGACTGCACTTCTGCAGCCTCTGGTACTTATCCTCTTCCCATGGATAAATTTATACCCAAGGCCTGATAATTGGACTCTGATAATATTTTTCTAATCCCTGTCCTTTAATGAGCTTCGTAGGTCTGATATCCAACTCATACTCTGGAATTTTGGCAATCCACTTGCCCCTCTTTCGTTCACTATCTCCCTGCCACCGTGGGGACGAAGGTAGTTATGGCCGACTGAAGCATATATATCCGGAAGGATTTTAAGGGTTTGACCAAGGTGTAAGCCTGCTTCTTCAGAATGTTGTATTTTAGTTCCGCATCTCGCAGCACCTGGCTAAAGAAAGCAATTGACTATTCGTGCCCATATTCATTCTTCTGCAATAACACTACGACTGTCATATGAGGTGAGGAAAAAGAGAATATTATGAAAGGTTTACCGTAGTCGGGGCCTGCCAATACTGGTGCCTCAAAACAATCTTGCTTAATTCTGTTGAAAGTGGCCATCAACTGAGAAGTCCATTTTACTTCATTATTTTTCTTAAGCATCTTCGTTGCATGTCGGACTATCTTAGCGTAGTTTGGGATAAAACTTCTAAGGAAGTTTATTCTCCCAAGAAATACCTGAACTTCTTTCTTATTCCGGGGTAGTGAGATGCCATTGATCACTTATACCCTTTTCGAGTCAATTTTGACTCCCTCTTTTGTTACTATGTGTCCAAGCAACTTCCCTTCCTCCAAAGCAAACATAGAATTTTGAGGGTTTAATGACAAACCATACTTGTGACACTTTTCAAAGGTCTGGCGAAGGTGGTAGATATGTTCTGCATCACTTTTTGAGAACACTGTGATGTCATCCAGGTAAATTACCATGAATTTATCCTGTTCCCCCACAAAAGAAATTTCCATTGCTTGTTGAAAGGCGGCGCCTGAATTAAGCAAGCCGAAGGGCATCCGGGTGTACATGGAAGTTCCCCATGGTGTGGTGAAAGTTGTTTTCTTTTGATCTTCAGGGTGAACTGCCACTTGATTGTATCACGAGAAGCCATCCATCATGGACATCCGGGGGGATCCCACCACCTTTCGTAGAATGTGGTCCATCTTAGGAAGGGGGTAATTTTCTTTGAGGGAAGCCCTATTTCAATTTTGGAAATCCACACACAGCCTTATTTCTCCATTCTTCTTCCTGACCGGAACCAGGTTGGCCACCCACTCTGGGTATCTCAGGGGAACTATAATTTTAGCCCACAACCATTTCTTGATTTCCTTTTCAATTTCCAGAAGCAGCAATGGATTGATTTACCTCAGTTTCTTCTTATGAGGCTTGGCATCTTCCTTGGGATCTTGTGCTGTATGACCTCCACGTCAAAAGTTTTTAAATCTTGATACGACCACATGAAAACATCTTTATAAGCCTGGAATAACCGAATATATTTGTCTCGATATTCCTCCGGAACTCCCCTGGACAACTTCACTACTTTCGGGTCTCCCTCCGTCCCGATGTTTATATCATTCACCTGATCATATTGTGCCAAGTTCCCGGGATTAATTGGGATATAATTTTTGTCAAACAACCTCTCCAAAGGCACGAGGCCTCTAGGGATGATATTCCCTTTTAGTTGCAGCACGCGATGCCCTACCAATGTTTCTTCCCACTTGGTTTTGGGTTGTTCATCGGGCTCTTCATCCACAACATCTATCACTAGATTAAAGAATTCCCCAACGGTATCTATGAAAAGTTTAACTTGCTATTCGTCTTCAAACACCTGCCAATGTTTCACATTATCTGGGATGGAAGGATGATAGCATACCTCAACCTCATACTTGAGCAGTGGGTTTTGCGATAGGCGAAAATTGCTAGCTGCAACGGCGAGCGAATCATCCATCTAGTTTTTATCTCTCGGCATAAACTGTATGTTAAAGGCCAAGAAGAAATTCTCTACTAGGTCCCATATTTCATTTCGATACACTCTGAGCCGTGGATGTTTAGCTTGACATTGATTTTTGACTTGTCTTACTACAAGCTCGGAATCCCCGAAGACTTTCAGGTTCTAGATATTCACTTTTTTTTGCTACCTGCAATCCCAGGAGTAGCGCTTCATATTAGGCCATGTTGTTGGTGGCTTCGTACTCCAACTTGAACGAGAAAGGTACCAACTGTCATGTGGGTAAGATTAAAAGCACCCTAACTCCATTCCCTTCTCTTGAATTGGCCCCATCAAAGTGTAAAGTCCATATTTATTTCTCTTCCTTGCTTATGGTTTGGTTATGTTTTAGAGGGAAAGCGAACTCATCCTCATCCTCATCCTCTTCGAACGTGAGGCAAGCGAACTCACCTTCTTTTCCATATATCGGGGATTTCACTGAACCGTCAACTTTAGTAACCATTTTCATGAATCTAGACTCCCGGTACAACCTCCTTTCTTCTCTTCCGAATACTGGGATAGTAGCATAAGTGAGGTCGATTTTAATCGACCCACCAATATTTGAACCCCATGATCTGGAAAACAATATCCTGAAACAAGTTGGGATATCGACAACCACGATATCCATCACCACACTTTTGGCTGGGATCTGGGCTAAATTCACCACTAAACCTTTAATCATCCCCAGGCACTTAACCCTCTTAGATTCGAAAGAATACAAATATTTATATGGACGAGTGATATGCAACCCTAATTGTTCCATAACAGACAATGGCAGTAGGTTATGTGAGGCTTCAGAATCCAACATGTAGTTATGTAGAAGCGGATGACTAGGGATACATAGAATGGGGGGGTTGCTGAGTCCAATTCTTCTACGTGAGGGCCAAAAACTACCATGGGTCTCTCTTCTTGGAGGTTAAGGCTACCAGGGAGAGGAACCACTCCATGAGGGAGCATGAATTGGGATACCTAGGATTTATAAGAAGGCTATTTCAAAAGTTCGACTAGGGGAACTAGAATCTTAATCTTTTCTAATTATTTTTGAAGGTTGAAAATAACAAGGTTCTTTTCTGTAATTGCCTCCATTGGTTGTTCTTTAGGGGGGACCGATGGATTTATGACAGAAGTAGTAACCTTAGGATCTACAGAGGAAGCAGGGACTGACCTTGAGGAAGAAGAGGCGATGGATTTTTGATGCAAGGGATATTCTATGGGATTTTTCCCTCTGCTAATAGAATCTGATTGAGTAGGATCTTTTGATGAGAATTTTACCTCCTATTCTTGAAACAGGTCCTCTTTCTAGAGGATATAAGTTCATACTTCTTATGCAACTGGGCTTGCATGAAGTCTACAAATTGCCTGCAATAGCCATCAATGTCTGGGTGTTCTAGGGACAACTCTTTTTTATTTTTCTCATCTATCTCTTCTTGCAAGGTAAGCTCGCCATCTTCGTCCTCTGAATAAGCGAGAAACTAGTCATCTTGAAACTCAGAAACTCCTTCAGCTTGTCCTTCCATTTGTCGTTCCAAATATGGAGGAGGCTGGATATGATCTTGCTGCTCCTTTCTATCTGTCTGTAATATTTGCAATGGAGGTTTCTGGTACTCTGGGTTAAAACCTCGGTTAGGAGCCATCTGATTGGGTTGGGCAGTAGAGTTTTTAGTCTCTAACTCCAGCTTTACTAGCTTGTTAGAAAGGTTTTTTATCATTTTGTTCATCTCTTCGATTATGATTTCTGAGGCTTCTCTTTCTTGATTAAAGGAAGAGGCTTCCTCCTTACCTCTTCTTTTGAATCATGATCGATCATTCCTTTGGATTTTCCAATAGAGGAAAAATTGGTTTCTACCTCTAGAGCATCTGTCTAGATTTGATCCAGGGACGCGGACTTTATTTCTCTCAAATTGAATCCAAACTTGGACTCAAATGCTCCCGCAAAAACCACTTTAGTTGCTGCTTGGGGGGGTTTGATTTCAGTGGGTAGATTATTGTATAGTTTGTTGAATCTTTTTATGAATTCGATTACATCTTAATTATGCTTTTTCTTCAAAGCATTAAACTTTTTGAGGGCATAGCCGTGATCCCTCCTTTCTCCCCATTTTTTATTAAAAGCAGTTTCCATTTCCTCCCAAGAAGTAACCGAATGGCCAGCCAATGACTTAAACCACTTTCGGGCTTCCCCATTCAAAGACTAGACAAATAGCCTCAACACTACATCCAAATGTTCCACATTAACGTTTTTACAAAATTCACAAGAGTCCTCAATATGATTTTAAGCAGAGGCACTGTCTTCCCTCGTGAACTGAGGCAAGAGCTTTAGGTAATCCCGAGACATATCATTTCAAACTTGTGGCAGGGCCAATGGGGGATATTTATTGAGTAGGAAACCTGGTACAACCATGGGAGGTAGTGGATTCTGAGGAGGGTTCTGATGGATGACAATAGGTATATGCTGGGATGAAATTTGCAAGTTAGTCTGAGGAGAGACCTGGATTATGATGACTTGTTTGACTTCCTCAGCTTCTGGAGTAGGGCGCAAACGAAGTCCAGAGGTATTCACTGATTCGGCCTTGCCTTTTATCTTAGTATAGTCTAGGACAAAGCTATCTGGGGGATATTCAAGCACTTGGGCTGTGGACTTGAGCCTTCTGACATGAGGATGGGGAATATTCTAATGAGAATGTGGGGTTTTCAGTCTGAATTGGTTGCTTTTATTTCCAATTATTTTGAATATAATTTTTTCAGGGTCAGAAACTGAAGGTGTTCTCAATTGAGAGGTGTCTGACCTAAGATGTGGCTTAGTGTAAGCCATGATTGCAGCTGATTTATCTTTATATAGTAGTGGAGTCACCAAGGTGAGGGCTATGCAACTCTCAACCCTTTGTACTCACCTGATGGAAGGGTGGAGACAATGTTGTATTCCAAGGAAAAGATTTTCAACTTCGTTCCCTAACAATGGTGCCAAAAAGATGTTGTCACTCCTATAGACATCCTCGAGTTTCCAAAGATCAGTGCCTAAGACATCTTACAACATGATTTTATTCAGGTTATTCTTTCTGCTTGCAAAAGGGAACCTCCTGATAACAAATGGATTGAGATATTTGAAAAGTGGTCGTGGATTTTAGAGAGAGATGAGTAGTAGCTGGAACTTTGATTTTGGATCAAAAGGCTTGCTCAGAATGGTCCTGAAGAATTCATTAAAATAAAGCTATTGCAAACAGGGCTAAATGTGAAACTAGTGAACAGTTATAAAATTTAATCTGGATGAAAAATTATTTAGAATGAGTAAGGAAAGTCAAAGTGAGGTGGGCTTAAACGGTAAAAGAATCCACCCTTTAAAAGACTTTAGAGGAAAACGATATGAAAAGAGAACTTGGAACAGGAATCGTGCCTCGAGCTATATTTAAGGTGCTGATGTAAATTAAGATATGAGTACCATTGTAAGATAAATTCATACATAACTCATAGAACACCCGCAATCCGAAAACGACGATAGCAAGAAAGAAAGTATGAGTGAAATGAATATTAAACTAAACAAACACATGAGACATTGAGGATATACACACTGTTCATCCATTTCATTAGGAATCCATTGTCGCAACAAATAGACGTTATATTATTCTTCAAAATGGCTCTTCAAATATACATTGAGAGAAAAAACCCAAAAACCCAAAATATGATATGCCGACTACACACTCTACTGCCAGAAAATTCAGAACCTTTACTTAGTCCGTGGTTTGGTCTTTTATAGTATTTTACATGGACATTCAGACCAGATATTTTCGAGACAAAATATTCCCGGACGATATGGAAGTTTCCAATCCTAATAAAAAATGATGAGGCATAACGACATCTCATCTGAAACAATATGGTCTGATACAGAATATAACAAGAACATAATAGAAAATAGGAAAAATACAGAGTGCATAGGGTGAAATCAAGATTTCATCCATTTTCACATTACACAGAACATAAGAAAAACAAAAGTTAAGAAACGGGCCGCGTGGGCCAAGTCATGATATCCATCATTTGTTGCGTCGAGGAGTGCCTGAGCCTTCTGCATGGCGAGAGCGAACTGAAGATGAAGAGGATCCGAGTGGACGAGGTGGAGGGGGTGGCAGTTGCTGTGAAGTAGAAGGGACTGGCGGATTCACATACTCACAACACTTTTTCCACAAAGTTTCCCAAGTTGATGGCGTTGTGTTGTAGATCTTGAATAGAGACTGCATCTGAGTCAGCTCAGTATAATCCACGTGGATGGCCAATAATATCTTCACCTGACAGACGAGGAAGAATTCCTTGCGTAGTGCAGCTATTATGGTCTCCGCCTTTAGCCAGGCCATTTTCTCCAACGATATGTCTGCATTGCACATGATTTCTGACATTTTCTGATCATAGGCTGTTAGCGAAAATAGTGCGACTGACTGTGGATCCCAACATGGTGGGAGGCCAGCTTCTACCAATTTGCCCTACTCTTGGTCAAAATTCTCCACTCCCTTTGATACTAGCACTAAATACCCCAGCGCATTCGCACATGCGTTTTCTTTTTCAATTACTCTGCCGACCTCCATAACTGTCCTAAAACGGTCAAGCATTCCCTATGCCCGTAATTCTTCAAGGGAGAGTTCATTGAGATACCTAATGTACTTCTTTTCCATCGTTGCCTTTTCTTCCCCTTCCCTACATCCAAAATGCAATTGAGTTTTGAACTCGTGAATCAAGATCTTCTTGTCATTCACAAGTACAAGGAGGTCCCAATGCTGCTTAACCTCTGCTATGATTTCTGTCCAAACAAGCCACCTTGCTTCCATGATTGACATGTTACCTTTGATCTGCCCTTTTAAGTCTTTGATGGCCTTATCGTGCTCCTAGGCTTCCTTGAAAATATTTTCCACCTCTTTTTGTAGGGATGAAATCGTCTTCTGGTTTGCTGCTTGGGCGGCCTCAGACTCCTCTAGGAGTCGATGAATTGTGCGGGTCTCATCTTCTGACACCCTTAAATCGGACAGGGCCTTGGTGAACTATTCAGGGACAGTCTCCGGATCACTTTTTATAGGAACCACACATGTATGCCCTTCCCATTTGACTTTCCATTTTGACAACCTCTCTTTAAGTCCGACAATCTCATTGTCCTTCTGGACATTTTCTTCCTGTTGTTGGGCAAGTGAGTCAGCGAGGACCACTTTCTCCTTCTCTACTTGGATGATTTCCTCTGTCTGTACATGTTCCTAAATACTCATGAGACATGTTCAACTTTTGTTTCAGCTCTTGGTTTTCCACTTCTACCTTGGTAAGAAGATTTTGCAGTGTTGCGTTATTTTCAGCTCCCTTTCCTCTTATCAATTTCTTGAGGTTCTCTAGCTGGGCAATGGTGGCTCTAGCACTAGTCTTCTCTCTTTTATCAGCTTTACTCTCTGTTCGAGCTTCTTTAAGGCCACTGCATGTTTCACAACCTCGGTCTGTAGCATATCCCCGATACACTAATGTAAATATAGCTTGTCTAGTAGGGGAATGTTTCTTAGGTTAAAGACTATTTCCAAAGCTCTGTATTGGGCTCCAAAACTGGAGGGCTGCAACACTGAGTGATAAATGACTAATATAAACTGCTCCTTATCCATCTCTAGCACTGAAAAAAGTCTAGAATGGTGCTTATCCATGAATTGTGCCAGGTCAACTCTCAATTTTTCCCTGCCGAACCTGTTTCTGGTATTGATCTCATCTCTTGCCTCCTGCTTGTCCACTGTGACTGCCAGTGAAAGTTCAGAGGGAGCTGACGAGGAGGCAGTGTCAAAAGAAATTAGAAAACCTGGCTTGTCCTTGTTAGGACCCTTTAGTTCAGGAATCTCATCATCAGATAGCTTGACCTATATGTCCTGTGGCCCTTGAGTCCTCTATTTTTTACTAGGGTGAGCTTCTTCATCAACATCCATGACCTCCTAGCTTCCCGAGGGATCCTCCTGTCCCTGTTCCACTGTCTCAACCGACACATTATCTCCTTTCCCTTCGGTAGCTGAGGACTCGGCCTCCATCTGTGCATCCAAAGGTCACACATCAAGGTTAGCTTTCCATTCAATGAATGGCCTAGGTTCATGCATATAAGCTGTTGATTTTATTTTCTTCTTCTTACTGGTGAGGAATCCCTTAGAGTCATAGTGCCAGACGTCTCCCTAAGGGAGGTTCATCTCTCACAACATATTTTCCACAGTTGAGAGGGAATGTCTTGAACTAATGGTAAAAGGGTTAATTGAAGCTGGGAGTTTGAGGATGTATCCCTTCTTCGTAGGTACGAAGTGGACCTGGTCGGCCTTCAAGACCTTTTGGATGAACTCGAGGGAAAAAATTCGCATAGTTAGAAACACCGACAGGTGGTAGGGAGGCACCTCTGCACTGTAGACTCTGATCTTGGTATGGTCATCAAACAGATACCCGTCACCTATGCAATCGACCACATTGAACTGTAGCCATTCCTTCTTCTCAGGAAAGATTCTAGGTGGAGGGCTGTCATGTATAATGGCATCAGTGATAGACATGAAATCATTAACAAAATTTGCATACCCCTTCCCCTCTGGCTACTGGCGAAATGCCATAGTCCACTCGAAAATGGATTTGGGTTGGGAATTTCTCCTCGAGAACTTGTTCAGGCCTAGACTTTCAAATATATCAGTGTACTTGAATAGGAATAGGTAAAACACAAGGGAACAATACTTAAAAGAACTAGAAGAGGAAATTTATTGAAACTGAGCCTTGATAACTGAAGCTAAGAGAGAGTGGATATACAAAAGGATGTCTGCCTGGATTATGAGCCATAGGAAAGCTATACCTGGTTTAGTCACCTGATCAACCTCCTCAGACCCTAAAAACCCCAAGATGACCGCTAAGATGGGCGGTACATTAGTTCGAAAGGTTGACAGGGGGATAAAGTCTATGAGCGGAAAAGAAGACAAGCGAGAATCAGAGAGGAGGCTGAGAAAACCGCTTTGTTTCTCCTAGGGCAGCTTTGAAAAATGATAGGAGAGGGAGACCTTGGAGAATTCAACATAATCCTAGCTGGGAGGGTACCAAAGGGATTTCCTTATAAGTTGGGGTGTAATGCGAAAAATCTTGTTGCCCTGGGTAGAAAGGAAAATGTCTCTGCGCTCGTCATAGGCCTCCCCAAGCCAGCTAATAAATTCGGGAAAAGGGTGTGTGGTTGGGGCAATTTGGTAATATAGACCCGACTCGACGACCCCAAAAATGTCCTCTCCTCTTCGTTGGTAGTCGAAGAGCTCGGCTCTGGTGCAGGCAACACTAAATGGGTAGAATGGGTCAAAAATTCATGCATGAGCATTAGTGAAGGGCTCGGGTCTAGGAGTAGTCCTAACCTCGTGGGATTTGGGTTTCAGGCGCAGACTTTTTCATTTTCGTTTTCTCCATGACAATTTGAAAATAAAAATAGAAGGGAAATAGTGAGATGAAAAAATGATGAAATACCTAAGAGTGGTAAGGTAGCCAAGAGGAAAGCGACGTGGGAGTGAAAACGACCTTGTGCACGAGTTTTAACTTGTTCTGCATGAAAAACCGGTTAATAACCAGTAACTTTGCATAGTCGAGGGTAAAACAGGTTTATATCAAAATGGATTTTATGGAGTACGAGACAGGGTGTCACTTGTAGGGCTGATGTTGTAGGGACGTCGACAATGAAACATGCGGCGATGGATGATTGGATGGCAGCAAAAGGGTTGGTGGAAGCCACGTGTCGAACAAAGCAGTTACCGGCCTTCGTACCACCATCCTAGACTTACCTTACCTTTTCATTTATCGGTGCCAGCTGTCATTCTCGGTGGGCCCCTCTCGAGTTTCAGCGGGGTGCATAGGAGTCTCCGTGCCCATTTTCTAGCCCTGCGAAAACTTGTGATTGGCTCAAATGAAGGTGACATCACCTTTTTCGGGGGCCTAACTTCGACCATCGCAAGGCTCGTTTGAGGTCGACAGAGAGCATTACCCACAAGCTCTTTGTCTCATGGTTCCGCCGCAGAGCCATGAGTGCTACCTTCTTACTGTGTAGTAGCCCCGATATATGAGGTCACCGTGCCTGATCCTTGGGGACCCTCTCTCCACGACGATTATCATTTATACAATCCACCATCCTTCTCAGATTCTCAGCTCTTTTACTTGGTCGCTCCTTTTGTTTGGTAGATGAGGTGACTTAACAACAAATTTAATGGTGGATTCAAATTGATATTTTTATGGGTTTTATGAGAGGATTTTGTGGTTAAAAGTTCATAATTTTTTAGGCGATATTTGGGTATGAAACCATCATTCTTATAGCAGGGCGAATAGTTGGGTTAACCGGGATTTTCACACTATTTTGGGCATTCTGAGTTAGCTAGAATTAACTCAAAATATTTATGGGTTTTATTGGTTGGGATGTGAGGATATTCTCTCTATTTTTTTAGAAATATTCGAGTAGATTTGAGGGTTCATTTCACAGTTTTCCTCCTCCTCCAACAACAACAACAATTTATGGGTAGTGCGTTTGGATAGATTGAGCCATTTTAGTTGGAAATTTCACTTAGTTTCTCACTTGGGTATTGCATGCTTGCAATAACAAGCCCAAGTCCTATATATTCACTTCATTGTATTCATTTCCAACTTTAAAATCAATAAAATGGCTCAGTTTTATGACTGCTATTTTATGGCTCTGTGACCAATTTCTATTTGTGTAAATTTGTGCTTGCATTTGTGAAAATTCTTGGCTGCAATTCAGTGCATGTTTTGATATTCATTGTATTTTCTATTTTGGAACACTACATAGATTTATTCCTTTTTCACTCTGATTGATCCGAATGGGAAATGGCATCAACACATGGTATTCATCTACCCATGTTATCCATCCACCCATGGAATTTACCCATGGTATTGTAAATGGCATCGACTCATGGTATTCATCCACCCATGATATTTATTCGCCCATGGTATTGTGAGTGACACATGGTATGTATCCACCCATGGTATTCATCCACACATGGGATTTACCCATGGTATTGTAAGTGGTATCTACTCATGGTATTGGCCTATGGTATCTACACATGGTATTGTAACTCAAAAAAGGCTATAAATAACAAGCCTCAGTTTGTAAAAGGACAGATTGTCCACCACAATGTAGCTTCTACAGTTATTCTCTGTTTTAATAAAACAAGTTTCTTTGTTAGATATCATTTTTGGGATTCAAATGTGTTAATTTAGTCATTCATCTATGACCATTTCCATGAGAGGTAGTCGTAACTAACTAATTTCTCATGATTTTTGAATAGTCCACTTAACACTCATTGCATCGGGTGATGCTCACAAGGGTGAAGAAGTGGGATTGAAACTAGTGAAATGAATCACATAGTGTCAATCATCACTTCTTGGGCTTGCACCCGGTAACCAGGTCTTCCTGAGAGGTCACCCATCCCAGAAATCCTCTGGCTCAAGGGCGCTTAACTGTGGAGTTTTCCCCACAATCAAGCCCACTTAGCTTGCTACCCCATTTGCAAAACCTTAGCAACTATTGTGCCTCATGAACCATTCAAGAAGAGATCCCTTTACTCTTAGTGGTTTTATTCCACATCAAACATTGTTTTGGAACATTCAAGAAGTTTCTTTGTGGTTTTATTTTCTTTGTGTTCTCTCTTTTTCTTTGGCATTCTAATTTTGCAGATATTGTCAGATCCATTTCAACTTTTTAGATCTTGGGGGCCTCCCCCCAAGATCTGGATCAGTGGTATCAGATTCAGGTTACGCCTCCATGGAATTGAGGGTTTGAAACATATTTCAGTTTTAATGTTTTGCAGCAATCTTCAACAAAATCCATGAACTTTTTTGGGCGGCGAGTTTTCAGATCAGATCTGAAAATTTTGGTGAAAAATTTACAAAAACAAAGAACAGATCTGGATTCCTTGTGAAAAAATACTCAAATTCAGAAAAAAATTGGCCAAATTGGAGTTCGGATGAGGGAGATATCGCTGATTCAAAATCAGCAATGTTGAAGCAATTTTTCTGACGACAATTCATGGACGGCGGCTCTCCTGTCATTTTTCGAAATTTTTAGTGCAAAATTTTAGAAGAATGGATATATATCTGAGCTTCTCTTGAAAAATCACCCAATTTAAAAAAAAAAATCGATCGAATCGGAGTCCGGATGTGGGAGTTATTGTTGATTTAAAATCAACTATTTTTTCAGAAATTTTGTGACGGCGAAACAGTTCCAGCGCGAATCTGCGGGTCTAGAGTCTCCAGATAGTGGTTTCAAACACACAAGAAGATGCAAAATGATCATTCCATTTCAAAAACTAGGTTATAATAAATATTCTGAGTTATATTGACCGAGTTATGCTCATTTTAAATTTTGAGCAGCATTTGGAGCGGGTTCCCTTTGGAGACGTGCTCTCCCACCCCGCTTTAGTAGGCACCTGCTTCACATTCATCAGTTTGATCATAGCAACATTCGGCTTGGGTTATTTGGAGACATGCCCTCCCACCCCAAGCTATGTAGGCACCTGCTACTTCATCAACAATTCGCATCACGGTTATGGGTCAACCGCACAAAATCATTTTCATCGAAGTCCATTTGCTAGGCCGCACACTGTTAGTCACACAGTTGGTCACAAGCATTATAGGGTATCTCTATCCTCGGATCTTCGTTTGTCATGGTTTTGGTTCATCCACAAACCCACACTTCATTGAAGTCCATTTGATAGGCCGCACACTGTCAATATCACAGTTGGTCACAAGCATTATAGGGTATCTCTATCCTTGGATCTTCGTTCATCACGATTATGGGTTAATTACATAAAACCCTTCTCTTCAGCGGCTCTTCATATTCAACAAATGCTTCTCAGGAGGGAACTTCATGCAATGGGGACCATTACTTCTTAAGGAAGGAGGAATGATCTGAATGGGAAATGGCATCAACCCATGGTCTTCATCTACCCATGTTATCCATCCACCCATGGAATTTACCCATGGTATTGTAAATGGAACTGAATCATGGTATTCATCCACCCATGATATTTATTCGCCCATGGTATTGTAAGTGACACATGGTATGTATCCACCCATGGTATTCATCCACACATGGGATTTACCCGTGGTATTGTAAGTGGTATCTACTCATGGTATTGGCCTATGGTATCTACACATGGTATTGTAACTCAAAAAAGGCTATAAATAACAAGCCTCAGTTTGTAAAAGGACAGATTGTCCACCACAATGTAGCTTCTACAGTTATTCTCTGTTTTAATAAAACAAGTTTCTTTGTGGTTTTATTTTCTTCGTGTTCTCTCTTTTTCTTTGGCATTCTAATTTTGCAGATCTTGTTAGATCCATTTCAACTTTTTAGATCTTGGGGGCCTCCCCCCAAGATACAGATCAATGATGTTGCGAAATCCAAGGAAGGAGAAACTGTCGTTTATGAATTTCCCATCAAGGGAAAATATCCCTAACTAGATGGATGTGACGTCAAAAGGGAAAAATAAATAAAAGAAAGGAAAATTATTTAAACTAAAATCAAAATACAAAAAATTAATAACTTAAGAAGGTTTATAAACCTTTAACACAATTGAATACATCAGAGATATGTTATGAAATAAGCTTTGATAATTATTTCCAATAATAATATGTAACAATTGGAATCCATGACGAGCATTCAAGCATGCAAGGAAAGACAAAATTATTAATGCAATTAAGAGAACTTTGTTACTCTTAATTAGAAGGCACATTCCACATCAAACATTGTTTTGGAACCTCTCTTGAGGTGACTATTAGGAAACCAAGTTGCATGTATGGATGAAGCCGAAGACACCATAAAGCAACCAAATAAATTTAACAAGAGAGAAACTAAGACATGCGAAATATATACATGTTGAGGAACCCTTTAATTAATATAAGTTGAGTGGATAAAAGATGTAAGTAGCTCTAAGTGCACAACAAAAGTAAAAGTGATTAGGGAAAAATATAATGTAAATTTGATATGGTATTGACATGCATGATAGGAGTCCATGTTCGCCGCTATTATCTTCCTAATAAGCTTCAACAATGCTGTCTCTGTAAAACCAGAGATTGAAGTCGAAAGAAAACCCTTCTATAGAGAAAAGGCCACAGGAATGTACTCCCCTCTGCCCTTAGCTCAGATTTTGATCGAAGTACCATACATATTTGTGCAAGAGATAGTGTGTGGCTTGATCATTTATGCATTGATCGACTTTCAGTGGACAACCGCCAAATTATTTTGGTATTTTCTTATGATGTTCTTCTCGCTCCTTTACACCACAAAATTATGGGATGGTGACCATGAGTCGCATTCCGAATATAGCCATAGCTTTAGTTCTCTCCTCGGGTTTTATTGCAATCTGGATGGTTTTGTGTGGTTTCTTAATTCCATACTGACGGACTCCAATGTGGTGGAGATGGTATCATTGGGGTTCCCCATTTTCATGGACTCTATATGGACTGATAGTGTCTCAGTTCAGGGATGACCCAAAAGAAATGGTGTTGGTCGACGGTAAAAAACAAAGAGTGATCTTTGCAATTTCATACATTGTGTTTTTCCTTATGAGGTCTGCGTGCCTCGTAGTCAATGGTGCTTGGCAAAATCATTGGTCAAATTTGAAATGAAATATGTTTTAAATTTGGAGTTTGTATAATAGACATATTAAGTTTGGTCAACTTTGAACGAGAAAAACAGTCTTTGACCTGTGCCAAGGAGGGTGGTAGTATTCCTCAATATAAGCCATGATAAGTTTCTATGATTATTGATTTTGTTGTTGTGAGATTTGCTTAGTTTTCTATTTTGTGTGTAAAAAGTGAAGAATCAATTATTGAACAGTGTTGCATAAATCAAATTAGTGGTTCTTGGCACTTAGAAACCATTGAAATCATTATGTTTACATGCTGTTATGGTTTGTTTTTCTTGGCACTCGGAAACCCCTCAACAACTGCTACAGGTTATAGTATGAGATCCATGTGTGTGAAACAAGTCAAGTTGTTAGATCATATTTTGAACACATTCAGTATTCATACCATTTTCCTAACAATTGATGGATAGCCGAAAGCGAATATCTGATAGATGGTGATTGGTCCATAGGATGGTTCATCACTTAAAAACTCTTATTGCGAAAGCCTCAACGAGCCGAGTTTTCAATATTGTTGATCTTGCAAAGTTCATCATTTATGGTTAGAAGCGGGTGTACTTTAAATGAGTCGAAAGGTAAGCTCGAAGATGCAGAGAAAGAAAGAGCGAAGTCCAGAAGACTGCAAAGTGGGTAGATTTGATGATGAAGACCAATAAGACATATATCGATTTTATTGTTATAATATGTATTGTAATTGTGCTTGTAAAAATTAAGGGAGAGACTTGGAAGATAATTATTCCATGCTCAGTTTAGAAATGGTTGCAAATTTGTAGGTGGATGTTGAGAGAATATCTCAACCTCCCTATTCATATTTGGAATTTGTTGGATCTCACAAGAACCATAAATATGTGATTTATCCATGTGATTTGTATTGTGTAATATACAAATTATTTATGTGTGTAAGATGTCCACCATGACTGCTCTTCTAATTTCTTACTTGATTTCTCTAATCGCAGTGGAGGGAGAAGTTGGAGGATAAAGGAGAACACCTTTGTAAGCAAACATCCAATCAGGCTATATCATGCAATATCTCTAGACAATCCCCCTCAAGAATCGATAGAGGGCTCAATGGAAATCAATCATTCTGACTTGTACTAGTCTAATACGAAGTTTGGGAAGACCCTTGAAACAAACAGGGTCACTGAGCTTAACAACAAGGATACACGAGTCTAGTTTAAATCCATGCATATCCTTCCCAGGACTCCCACAAAAAAGGAAGGTTAAAGATATTTAAAATACACCTAAGAAGACGAGCATGGTCTCATTATTGTCTCCTATTCGCAACAAAGAAGGTCTTGAAGAAAATATGTCTCCCATATCATTGGATGTGGAATTACAGACGCTGACATGAAATCCTAGGTTAGGCCTCAAAGAAATTCCAATAAGGAAATATACATCACAAAATTTGGATCCTAAGGCACTTGGGGGATCAGAGAAAACTGATCCTAGCCAAAGAAAGAAAAATATACTAAGTATAGAAAGCTTACCCTATGTTGGGACATCGAGACCGAACTAAACTCTCTATTATCCAAAGCAATAGAAGAGACACTATACCCATCATTTGATCCAGGGCTTTTCAATGGATCAATTGAATATATTGAGGATACACCTTCCTGGGAACTTAGAGCATCATATCCCGTTTCAATTGTTCCACAATGAGGGTGATGTCTTTAGATATAATGGGCCTAGTATTTTCCTGAACATTTCGATCCCTTAAATATTGTATAACAAAAAATCAACCATATATCGTATTTCTTCAAGAAATATGATGTTGAAGGAGAAGACCCTGGAGGTACTGCTCAAGATATTTCCTTTGTGGCATGGTTGTGCCACAAACTCACATGGAAATTCAAGTGGTATTGCTGCAATTTAGAACCCTTCATATTTCTCCTTCCAGGCATCCATGACACGTGTAGGTATTGTATTGTTTGGTTATTTTTAGGGGTGGAGACATAGATTCTGTATCTTGAACATATATGCTGCATATAGTAATTGTAAAGATTTTTGGGAATTGATTATCTCTACTGGTATCCTAGATATCCATCCATTGATCATTGCAAGGGATATGAACTTTACCTCGGAGTTGGGAAAGTGTTGGGGCCATAGGAATAAATTGGACCCTCTATCTACCTTCTTCAATAATATCTGCAACTAAAAGGCCCTCAGAGACATTGTTCATGTCCCTTTATGCCCGACCTGGTGTAATGGTAGAACATAGGAGGAGGGCATAACAAAAAGAATAGATAGATTCTTTGTGGACACACTTCTATGTCAAATGATGAATCAAATCAAATCCTGGAATTTATTCTTTGATCTCTCATACCATGACACCATAATCTTATAATGGCAGGATGAATTGGAGCAATGTAAATTTCCCTTTAAATTCAATCACATATGCGTAAACGAACCTAATTTCCAAGTGATGCTTCACCACTCATGGACCTCCTTGATTTCTCTAGAAAATGATGATCCTATAGTGATGATCAAGTAAAAACTAAGGCGGCTGAAGTATGAAGTCAAAACTTGGGTGCATAATCGCTGAAATGTGCTCAGACATCAGTTGCATTCTATTGAAAATGAAATTTCACTTTTATTGGACCTGATTTCCCCTGGTTATTTTTCTGAGCAACAACATCGAGCAATATGGAATCTCATGATTAATAAAGATAAAATCCTCAAACTTCAAGAATAGGAATGGAGGCAAAAAACTTGTTTATCTTGGATCAAGGGTAGAGATAGGAACACAAAATCTTTTCACAAGGAAACATCCAAAAGGAAATAACTAAATTTGACATTGGCCATTAAATATGAATCTAGACCCACCCATACCTCAACCAAAGATATAAAACAAGAGGCATTTCGATTTTTCAGAAATCAATACATGGAAAGGGAGGGAGACTATATAACAAAAATATGGATTTAGTCAACCTGTTTCCTGGGATGGTCAGCAATGAGTATATTACAATGATAGATGAATAAATAACGAAATTAGAGATGCTTCAGACACTTAAGAAGATGGCCAAAAATAAGTGCCTTGAGCCTGATGGTCGGCATGTCTACTTCTTCCTCCAGTTTTTTTAGCTGATGGGATTTGAGCTTGTAAACATGGTAGAGGACTGGACACATACCAAGTGTTATTAACTCTACCTTCCATACATTAATTCCGATAAATCAAAATCTCTTTCTATTTCTAACTATAGGTTGATCTCCTTGTGTAATTTGGTTTATAAAATTATGTCTAAACTCCTTGATAACCGAGTTAAAAATATTATTCAATCCTCATATTTCGTTGGAGCAGTTTGGATTCTTATCTAACAATAGGATTGAGGATATTGTTGTGATAGTACACTCGATCAAAACGAGGAAATTAAAATCTTTCCTCATGAAAATCAATCTTAACCGGGAATATGACTATTTGGATTGGGAGTTCCTCGCCATGATTTTGTACAAATTTGAATTCTTGCATAGACATGTTCAATGGATCATGGCCTAAATCACTAAGGCTTCAATGATGTTCATCATCAATGGCGAGCCCACTCAATTTTTTAAAGTTCATGAGGGGATCAAACAAGGTTGTATGTTGTCCCCACTACTTTTCATCCTTGCCATGGACGCCTTTAGCTGAGGGATCAATGCCATGAAGGAAGATGGCACTCTTTCAGGTTGTGGGATCTACACAAATTGCAATTTGTCCCACCTAATGTTCGTCGATGATGTCCTATGTGCAGAAGGAACCAAAATTTCTGAGTGGGTCTCTTTCTACAACATATTAGATAAATTTTTCAAATCGTATGGGTTGTATATGAACAAATCTAAGACTGAGTTAATCTCAAATATTGGGTACTTGGTGGAGATACTTGAGATTTCCACTTTATTTAGGGTTAAAATTCACCCTATGTCTAAGGGCATCAAATACTTGGGATGCTTCTTAAAACCCACAAATTACCATAAATAAGATTGGGAATAGATTGTCGCTAAATTCGAGAAGATGTTGACACACTGGGATCACAAATGGTTAACGTTCGTGGCAGGGTCATTATGAATAAAGCGATATTACAGGGCATACCTATTTTTGGATGCACCTATTTCACATCCCACAATCTATTATACATATAATCGAGACCATTATTTCCAAATTCATTTGGTCTAGCATTGGCTCCTACATAAAGTTTCACCTCTTTGGATTGAGCATGATTTCTATTCCTATCAATATGGGCAGTTGGGGTATTCTTGACTTCAAGAGGTTTAATCTCACTCTTTTGGAAATAACTATTTGGAGGTATTTCAAAAAAATACAGTTGTGTGTGAGTATCTTGTTCACAAAATACATAAAACAACAGGGTCTGGAGGAGTGGTGTGAGGTTGGACCTGGCATCGAATTCCTGTGCATCATTAATATGGCATAGCATTAGACATGTGATCCCGTGGATTTTCATTAACCTTCGGTGGTTGGTTGGTGATGGAAAACATATCGAAGTCGAGAAGGACACCATTAAAGGAATCCAAGGTTGTCATTTATCATTGTCTCCTATCATTTACATCCTTAACCAATGGGGGATTCATAATATGGCTAGCCTAGGGATGGGTTGTCAAACACTGTCTTTTTCTGTCCCTGTTTGGCCTCATTCTAGGTAGATTAGTATCCCGACTGAATTTGAAGAAGAATGGGAAGCCTATTAGTGTCTCCTCTGCTAGGTCGATATCTATTTCACTCAATGACAAGATCGATTGGTTTGGGGTGGGAATATCATGAATGGAAGGATTGCAACAAAGGAAGTATACAAATATATCAAATCCAACATCCATACTATACCCTATGCTAACTGTATTGAAAAATTATGGGGTTGGGAAGTCCCATTAAAAATAAAATGATTCACTTGGTTAGTGATACATAATAACATCTTAACATTGGATATTTTGTTGAATAAGGGATTCATGGGCCCTGGAAGATGCTCTCTTTGCAGGATCGATTCATAGGATTGATTCCACCTATTTTTATAACGTCACTTAGTTTTTTCCATTTGGATTGAGGTTTCTACTCTCCTAGGTTTAAATTTTTACACAGATTTCTCCTCCATACATGCTTGCATTTATTCCTGGGCACTGGAAGAAAATTCCTATAGGGAGGTCCCCCTATATTTCCTGTGGGGCATTTGGCGCTCTCGAAATGAAATTTTTTTGAAGGAATTTATCTAGAAACTAAGGTTTCTTCCCTGTGGATCGTTTCATATTTCATGGAAATTGGACCCTGGGATCCCAAAGCTACTTTGAGATCTATTTCGACTATTGATTTGGACGACATTTTCCCGATATGCTACTTTGATGGTGCCTCCTCTTACGGGCATTGCGGATTTGGAGTGTCTCTCCTTCTGGATCCCTCTTTACAATATTGATTTCATTGGTCTGGTGACTTTAGGGAAAAATATAAGGCTGAAATGTTAGCATTATGGGGATCCCTTCAATGCACTACCTAGCTTGGCATAGGAAAATTCTTGATTGTTGGGGATTATCTCTTAGTGATCCAATGGGTTTAGGGGTGGAATGCTTTGGAGGTCCCCTATCTTTGTAACTGGATTTAGAAGATCTTGATGTTGAAGGCATCTCTCATTGAGCTTTCACTACAACGAAACTACCCTCTAGTGGATGTTTTTGAGGAAGCCCTTAAAAAAATAGCCCAGATATCCGTTTGTAGCAGAGGTCACTAGAGGAGGTTGGCGGGTGGATGTTTTTTTGCGGTGCATTTATAATAATAACATGCACCGATGCGCTTAATATATATGTGACGCACCGGTGCATAGTAGAGGCTAAAGAATCATTGCAGAGTTTTTTTTCTAAGTACTACGAAAACAACAATGCACTTCATACATACAATGCACTAATGCATTTTACATAAAGAGCACCGGTGCGTACTATCAAATAGCACACTGAGACACTCATTATATAACCTTCCCGATTCCTAAAGTTAACCGAGCACACTGACCAATTGGTTAATAAAAAAAAAATATTTTCGCCATTGCGGTGTTATACTCTAACAACGACGCCCCGATGCGTTTATGGTGATACGATGCCCCGACATAGGGTGTTTATTTAATGAAAATATATGGCGTTTTTTATATAACACGCCTGATGCTGGTCATATATCGCCAACCTGGTGCATTTTCAACATTTTGGTGTTATTTACTAACGATGACGGCTTGATGTGGTTTAGGTACAATGACACACTGAAATAGGGTTTTTATTCAAAGGAAGCATTGTGCACTTCGTACAAATTGGTTTGGTGCATCTCAATAATCCAGCACACCTTAAAAGGGTGACGTTAAGAAAATTATTTCCACCAAGTTTGGTGATATACTCTAACGGTGAAGCCCCGGTGCGGTTAATGTTCCCTAACGCACCGAACCATATATTTTTTAATTTAAAGAATTGCGGTGCACCATTGATATGACCACCCGGTGCATCTCATATTGGAGCACACCGAAAAAGGGTTAATTTAAAAAAAATTGCTGGCCATAAAAATTCATTTTTACTTTTTAGAGTGCTTTAGAGCTCTCAAGCACTGGTGTGACATTTTCTTCTATTAGGCACCCTGCCATCGGTGCTCCCATTGTCCGCATTGCTTCCATCCATTGCTTAGTACGTGGACTTCAAATTTTTCAAAACGATGGGAAAATTTAGTTTTTAGTACTTCGTTGGAAAAATGGCTCCTCGACACGCAAATGTGTAGGAAATGTATATGTTTCTCACCAAATTAAGCTTTTAGCGGATTAATTTTGAAAATTGACTTCGAAATCATTGTTTTTCTATTTTTTTTCTTGCGCGGTGCATTCGAGTTGTTCAATTCGCATCGTAACTAGTGCTCCCTATAAATTTACAGGCCGCAATAAAAACTATGTTAATGGAAACCACGTCAGGTTGTTAATGTGACAACCTGGTGCGGTATCGACGAAAGCACACTGCAATAACAATAAAATAATGCGGTGCTCATGGGTTTTCGTCCGCACCGACAATTCATAATATTTTAAAAATAACAATTTATTTTCGGCGATGCGTTAGTTTACAGGAACGCACTAGGAATTATGTAAAAATAAACATAATGGCCTGGTGCATCTCTATTACGGGAGCAAACCTAATATGTGGTGCGTCAGTAAAACATACCACACGAGGGCCTTTTGTGTTTGGTACCGCACCACCAGTGGTAAAATATTGCAAACAGGTGGTGCATTGAGCTATAACAAACGCCCAAAGGTGGATATGGTTTATGAACACACCACCTATAATAGTTATTTAAGTAATATTTTTTGTTGTCGCGGTGCGTGACTGTTTTTGATGTGCACCGTGGACAATGTGTGATATACATGTACGCACCGTTAGCGGTGTGTGGCTGTTTTTTGTAGCACACCGAATGCTTTTTTTTTATTTTTTTGATAAAATTTATATTTATATATTTGTAAATACATTTGTCATTTAATAAAAAAAAATTATGTTTTATTTATGAGGGATGCTGATGTATTTAATAAGTGAATCATTCAACGACATCAACGGAGAGAGGAGAGACAACAATAAGAGTAGAGGGATGAAAATTATAACATGATACAACAATGGGAGGCAAGGGAGAGGGAGAGACTTTTGTACCCTCACCCTATTATGCCACCCACCCAGTTTCTCTTAAGGGAGGTAGGCCTCCTTAAGTTCTATGAGGAGGCTACAACCCTGAAATGGCACAATGGCTTATTAGTACAGTTGATCTATAGGTGGGATTCCCACGGACATGCTTTCTGTGTCAGTCCTGACCAGTGGTACTAGCCCACTAAGGAGTACATGTATTTTATCACTGGCCTATATAGGAGAGGGGAATATTTTCCCCAGTTCCGTGATTTCCTCTTCAATTATGCAGCATGGAGTCAGTTCGTGTACTCTCAAAGATACATTAGGGATGATATACTTTCTCCTGCATATTTTCAGGTGTCTGGTGGACAACTACAGATTGCTTCTTTTGGTCCAGAGAAGGTTAGGTGCCTCTCACTATTACTAACCATCATTTCATATTATACCTGTGACGGGAAATTCATTATTTTCCCTCTTTTATTTTATGTTGATTCTATATTCCAAAGGCCACGACTTTTTAGATGGTCTGCTATTATTTTGCGACATTTTTCTATAGCCTTAGATAGATTTCATTCTCAGGCACATGGGAGGTTGACCTTCCATTTTGCTTCAAAGTTGTTTTGTTTATTTTTTCATAGGTTTCCGAAAATGAGGCCTAATTTTTTCTGTCAGCCTCGTAGGCTGATGATAGAGGTATAGATGCACATTTGGGACAAGATGATGCCCATGAGGGGCCCGTCAGAGTATCCGACCAGGATTTCTAGTGATGCACTGGAGCTACTAGCTAGTTTGGATGACCACGTGTCATGATGGTGTCATATCCTTACGCGGGGTTGGATTGGAAAGGGTGTACCAACATCCCCTTCACATAGGATGAGCCACCAAATGATAGAGGTAATATTAGTGTTTTATTTAAATTAATATAGTTTCCTTTTCTTGTCTTAATTAATTAGAATACAATTTATTCTAATACGTTCTTTAACTTGTTCTATTAAATTGTTTAATGAAATTGTCTAATTATTGTTGTGTACTATATATTTTTTAGATATTGGCACATTCGTTGGGGACATGCCACCACCCCCATCGGATGATCCTGTAGATGGTGGAGGCCGTGGAGGGTGAGAGACCTCCTCAAGTGTAGATACCAGCGAGCATGTGGCGTAGGGTTGAAATTCGATTTAGGATGGAGTTGGGCGACTAACTGTGTAGGCTCCTGGTTGATGAGGGAGTACGCCCTGTGATAATCAGAGACATCCAGTCAGATCGTATTCTCACGGAGATCTGGAGGGACATGTCGCGTGATATGATGAGCATTATGCGTCATATCGTTGGAGCTTCCAGGCTACTAACAACGAGGAGGGATAGGAGCCATGGAGATGCGTGACACAACAACTGAGATGATGATCATGAGGGGAGTGATCATTCTAGACTCCACCTCCTCCTCCTTCACCTCGCGGAGATGAGCAACCAACATCTAGTCCTGAATAGGCACCATCTGAGCACGCACCATCAAATGAGCAGACCTCGACTAGTTATAATATTGATGTACTACCAGATATTTGACATTTATATGAAATTTTATTATATATATATATATATATATATATATATATATATATATATATATATATATGCATGTATTTTATGGTCACGTTGATGTACTTAATTTACATGTTGGTGTTCATCATGATGTGTATATTGTTAGGTCATTTAATGTGCTTGTAGATAGATGTGTATGTTAGAGCAGTTATTTGACATGAGATGAATATTTGATGTTTGTGTTGTGATGACGTTATAAAATGCTTGTGTTTTGTTAGATGATCATGATCACGATGATTAGATGAGGTTAGCGAAATTAAATGTGTATTCTAGAACATGATGTTATTACGATGGTTATCATGGCCGTGATGTTTATTTTTAATATTAAATCATGCTATTTTATTAAATATTATTTATTGGTAATTATAATTGTAATTGTATGTAAAATTGTAAAATTGTAATTGTAATTGTAATTTTATGTAAAATTGTAAAATTTGTAAATTTGTAAAATTGTAAAATAATTGTAAAATTTGAATCATAACTACTGTAAAATTGAATCTTCGTAACATTGTAAAATGTATACCGTACATATTGTTAAATTACCATAATCGTAAATTTGTAAATTTGTAGGAATATAAATAATTGTAAAGTAATAAACTAGAATAATATGAATTTTTGTAACATAATAAATTTTATAAAATAATGCAAATAAATTCATGTTTAGAATTATCATTATTTTATTTTCATCTCACATACCAAAAATAACGATATACATTAAGACATTTTTTAAAATTTATATAATAGGGTGAATTTATTTAAGTAATGATATAGTGAAAAACCATTTAAAGCAATCAAGTAGTTGTATTATTTTAGGAATTGATATAAAAAAAAAGAACTTGATACAATGCATTGCTTTCGAGATCAACATAATTGCAAATTATCAAGTGCAATGATTCTAACATTAACACAATGCAAACCAATTAATTCAAAATACATATTATAATGTTTGGAAAAAAAGAGTCTTGGTTATAAGGTTAAGTCCTCTTCTTTATAAAAATCCATATTAAATAATATAAATGATAAAATAACACATGTACCATATCACTCTTTGTTCTCATCACTCCCATTATCTTCCAGCTCGCTTGGCTTGATAACACTATTGTTCTCAAAAATATGTTTTGATCTAGGGTCATGTCTCAATACGAACCACCAAGCCCTATCCAACACCTATGGGTAAAACAAAACCCTGGTTGCAGTGTTTTGGGAAAACATAAGGCTTCTTAGCTTCATCCCACATCTTTCTAGAGTTGATACATATCACCCTACTTTTGCAATCTTCCTTTATATTATTCCGATCAAAGGTGTCCCACCACTTGCACCTAAAAATAGCACATTCGAAAGAAGAGAAGTCCACTTCAATGATCCCTTGTATCTTTCTGACGTAACCTAATGTCCCTCGTACTAGGTTTTGATCACGGTGGCTAGCTCGACTAAATTGATCGAACTCAACTTCCACTCCATAGTCTTGTGTCATGTGTCCATCATTGGAATTTTTTGTCTGAAAATGGTGTCCATGTGCCCACACAGATGGGAAGAAATGCACCTATAAAAAAGTTAAAAAATAATAGTGTCATGTGTCTAATAACCCTACTGTTAAAATATAAAATATAGATGTTACATTTCAAATGTGCATTATTAAGTTTAAAATGTACATAAATAGATTATTATCGAGTTGCTGCACCAAATCCCTACGTTTAATGCATCCTCTTTAACACACGGGTAAAGATCAGTTGTACCTTATTTCTCTCTGACTTGGTTAGCAGACCAACTATTGGGGCATATAATTGTCATATTTTCTTTTAAATGATCAATATAAGGCACACTTCTACCATTCAACCGTCTGAATTCTTTCCTATCACAATCCCATTTCATCCTCTTTTGTTCGTACAATGCTACCTAAAGTTGTGTCACTTCGGAATTCTAAAGAAGGAATTAATTGATTGCTTCAATTTCTGCATTCGCTGATGAAATCAAATCGACATATAACACATATGAGATAAAAATATACATTATATCAAAGTTCAATGTGAGTATTTACTTTGTGTAAATTTGAAAAATTATAAGTCGCTTACTCTTTATCAAGCGCCTTTTTCCATTTGTTTGGAGAAGCTCCCCTTCTCTTTTATCTTCATCCCTTTTGTTAGCTCCCTATAATTTGCAAGATTGGCAAAGTCAAACTATAGGGAGAAACACTATTTCAGCCACTTTGGGATTCTAGGATCTAGCCCTCTTGAATCTGGAGAGGGATCTCTCCAATAAGTGCAAAGATGGATTTATCTTTAAAAGCTTTTGGGTAATGATATTAGGCTATTTATGAAGTCCGAGGGTTTTTGTTTGTTTTGTATGGTTGAGCATGATTATTATTTGAGTGGAAAGTTCTAAATGGAAACAGTTTCAAAGGAGTGAAGTTGAAAGCAATCAGAACAAGCTTTGGCTAAAAAGATAGATATAACGCTAGTTTTTAGTCCATTGGGCTATGGAGTCATAATAGGGCTTTAATTGAGAAACAACATCAAGAGTGATCCAAGGGGAAAGTCATCTAGATCACAAGATCATTTGAGATAAAAATGTGGAATGGAAAAAATAAAGAGTTGGAGGGGTGGAAACTGATAATAATTTCAACAAGGATTTATAGTCAGTCCAAACAAGAAAAGCCTCTTAAGTAACTGTTTAAAACCAACCAAGGACAGGGCTAACCATAGAATTCTTGGGCAAGTTTGTATTAAAAAAACTCAATTTACAAACAATCCAGTAATCCGCATAATTGCCTTCAGAAAGTATGAAAACACATAAGAGAAACAAAGTGAAACTTAAGATTAGATAAGGTACTTTGAAACCTATTCTGCTTTCAACAAACACTTAGGGAAACTTTGAGAATTACCTTTGAAGAAAGAACTAGGAGACAGGGCAAACCATAAACTTTCCTAGTCTAACTCTAATAAACAAATAATGAAAATAACATTCAAGAATAATGTTTAAAGCAAACAGTAGGACGAGGGAACGCCAGCATTCCTAACTGTTTAAACTATATTGAATCATTCTTAAATAAAAAAATTGGAGGAAAACATAGAGATAAAGCTTATTAGTCAGAGAAGGGTACTGTAAACAGTAGGTACTAACTCTATGCTTGCTGTTCTTTATCAGAGAATAAATGGACAATATGGCATACACAAAAGAAAAACAATTACAAATAAAGGAGCACTTCACCAGTGATATAGAATAGGATCCCAAGAAACAACTTTTTATTGATGTCAAAACAGTTACAGTCTTCAGTTCTAATGTTTTAGTTCAACAATCATCTTCACTTCTCAGTCTAACGATTCTATCACAAAAAGAGCTTCAAGAGCCTTCGAACACTATTTACAAGTAGAAGTTTTGAGCACAAGTACATTTCAAAGTTCTGCAACCAACATTGTTTCATCTCCTACAGAAGTATTTATAGAAGAAATGAGGAGGTGGGATCTAACAAAAGATCTTCAAGGTTCAATTAATACAGATTTAAGACTTCTCGGCCTTTGAGGGGCTCGATGGAGAAGTTTACAGATGTTTTGTCTGTATTAATTGTTTTACATTTAAGAATTAAGCTCGGTGGGAGCTCTTGTTGACTTCAAGGCTTTGTTTCATGATATAATAACTCTGCTGATATTTTTTGCATTAAGTTCCTTTGGTAGAATTAACTATTCGGCTGCACTGAGGCACATATATTATTTTCTAATCATAATTTGGCCTCTGTTGAATGCTTTGAGGCTACAGGTGGCATGGGTAGCTGAGAGGAATCAATTAGGCTCTGATGTGGCAGTGGAGGCTCTTTCTGGCTGATAAATATTTTTGATATGTCTTTAGTTGTGTTTTAATTTGGAGGATTAGGTTTTTGATTTTTGATCTTAGCCGTAATCCTCCAAAACTGTGAAAACAGTCTTCAATTCTTCATTTCTGGCTTGTTTTAGTCTTCAACACTAATACTCTTCGTTTAATTTAATTCTTCGTGTCTTGTTGATGTGCAGGTATATAAAAGGTCCATATGGTATCAATTCCCATGAAGCAGTGACGAAACGTGAAATTGAACCCTGTGGAATGATTTTTCCGTATGCACAGAGGCGTGGGGGATTGTCATCCCCGACCTTTGGTTTCCTTTAATATAATGGAAAAAACCATTAAAACCTGCAAAATACTCAAAAATGTTATAAAATACTTCATATTTTAAGGTTTAACTGCTTTAGAGGTTGTGTGTTAGGCCGCAGCCGTTCGATGAAATCATCCAACGGTGGTGTTTGGTCAATTTAGTGTGTTCTAAATTGCTACATTAATTTGTCAATCCGGGATTCGTAAGTTGACGAAGTGTGGCGCACTATATGTGCAAGATAACCTATCTCTTACTTTTTGTCGTTTTTGGTTTTTTTTTTTTTTATCTTGGGGGTTTTTATCTTGGTTGGTTTCCTAATGTGAGATGGAAATTAAAAGACAAGTATGGATATAAATGTTCAAGGCAATGTTGTCCTTTATAATTATTTCCAAAACTTCAAACTTCAAAAATGGTTTTAAAACATGCAATGACAAAATTAATTCTCAAATGAAAATGTGCCACTTCACTAGTCAAACAAACAGTGAACTATTGATCATGAAACTCATTACCCTTGCTGCTGTCTAAATACAAAAGAAACTGTACTCAAAGAAATCCAAGAATTGCAAGCAAAGTAAAGCTAAAACCAAATTACATCAACTCATATTCTGACCCCTCACCATTAGTCTCGCTATGGCTTTCGGAGGTAAGCATAAAAAACTTGAGCAATCTGATATCTAATTTGCAGAAAAATAAACTAATATCAAATTACACACTCATACTTCAATCCCTCACCATTAGTCTTGCTATGGCTTTCGGAGGTAACTGATAATGACATGAGCAATTTAATATCTAACTTGCAGAAAAATAATCTAACATCAAACTACACACTCATACTTCAATCCCTCACCATTAGTCTCACTATGGCTTTCGGAGGTAACTGATAATGACATGAGCAATTTAATATCTAACTAACTAGTAAAGAAAATGTACAAAACTGAAATGAATAAAACAATGCTGGAATTAAAAATTAAGAAAAAGAAATCAGCAGAAGGACAAGGTTGATTCCATGCCATTAGTCATTGTAAAACTATGTGCAAATGCCCGGGTTGCCTACTATAATCTGAAACAAAGACACTGATCAGTTAACAGCAGTATAAAGCATGAAAAGTTATGAACAGAAACAAAACGTTAATACCATAAGAGATGTAATATATACACATGAATAACTATGGCATAATAAACGTAAGGAAATAAAGCATGACACTATACAGTAATGAACAAAACCTTGGCATGTGCAGGGGCCCTTTGCACAATCCTCGGGCAACAGATATCAACCACAAATTAAGCTTATGAACAAAGTCTTCTCATATATTCAAAATGCAGTCATAACAAAGAAATAATGTCACGGCACAGTGGCTTTCTTTCCAGCAGAATTACATTACAGAAGCTAACTACTATGCGTATGAGAACGCATTATTTATAACAGAGGATGACATAACTAATTTCCTACATTCTGCGCTGATATAAGACACGTGAACAACCACGTCCAGAAATCTAGCATTATGGCTACCGTGAAGATTAAATCTATGGAGAGTGGTCGTTGAATTCGGCTTATGGAGCAGTTCACAGGTGTTGATATGTCCCCTGTGATTTAGGAACGGCCACGTACGTCTTCACGTGGTGAAAAACAAAGTTCTGTCACTGTAGGGCTCTTAGGTTGGCCACCGCTTGACTTCCTTTGACCACGGCCTTCTTTGGTGAATTCGACTGAGCCAATAGGACTCGGTCCATGTCCATGTCATTTCCAACTTGCCCATGTGGCTTGATTTGCCTGAAGACACCTGCAATATGGACTTTAACAAAATGGCTGCGGAAAGTTGAAGCAGCTGCGGAAAGTGACAAGATTCCGCAACTAGATGAGCAAAAATCTAATTCAAACAGCAGCCACAAAACATAGTTAAAAACCACTTTAAATGCTCTTTTATGGTTAATATGCAATGATGTTGATGACTTAGGAGGCCCAGGTAAATGGAAAAATTCTAGAAGGGTATATAGGAAAGATGCAAGTTTGGGACTCAACAGGTGGGGATGCGCTTGTGGGGATCAGATAGAAGGCGGTTGGAAGAATGGCGCAGAGGATTAAGTCTGAACCATAGATCTGATTTGATCGACGGTCGAAACAAATCGGGACAATAATAATGTGAAGGGGTCCCATATGCTATGTTATGGTGGAAAATGTGAAAAATACAAAGGAAAAGGGGAAAAATCCCTTGGGCGGAGGAAATGTATTGAAAAATGGAAATTGGAGTTTCCAGATGATTTTGGGCCGTTGGATCAGATTTGGCCTCGAGATCAACGGCGGAGATTGCTCATTGAAATCCTTTGGAAAAGGCAGAGGGCGATAGTGTAATGGGAGATTAAATTTCAGCCGTTGATCTGCAGAGATCAACGGTGGGGAGAGAACGTGATAGAACATAGTGTAAATGGGAAAGGCAATTTTGGCTTGAAAAACCAGTGGTATCGCGCGACAAAATGGGAGAAAAGAGGTTTTGCCTTTTTGAACGAAAAATGTGTCAGAGGCCGCCACATGTATTTTTAATACCGCCTATATCGCGTGATTTTCAGGAATTAACATTTGCGCTTAAATTTACGCGAAAATGCGCGTCAACCGTTAGATCTGGGGCCTCAGATCGGACGGTGGGGAGTGAGCGCGATATAGACAAGACGCGTGGGTGATAATAGGCGAAGTGGCTTTATTAAGGGTCGTTGGATCAAGGACTGGACGACTGAGAACAGATCCGGAGGGAGGCAGGACCCATAGGGGTCAGGCTCGTCAGGGTTAATATGAGCCATTGGATGAGTGAAATGGACAGCTCAGATTGTATCTGGGGACAAATGGAAATATAAAAAAAGTGGAGGAAGGGTGAATAAGGGCCGTTGATCTTCAGAGATCAACGACCGGGATTTGGCCAAAAACATTATGAAGTGGGGGGAATAAATTTTAACCAAAGTCGGGAGATGCAACCTGGACCATCCGATCTGGACACATGGACGACCCAGATGTAATCGGAGCATGTGATCGGTGGGAGGGAGAACTTGAATGGTGCCGATGCGATTTAGTGTTAGTGGGGAGTGAATAGGAGAAGTGACCAATCGAGGGTGGCATAAAATATTAACGCGCCCAATGAGGATTTCCCAATGCGATATAGCGCTGGCCATCGGATTGGCCCAAGATCAACGACGGAGAAAGGCTCCGACCAATGAACGAGCGAGACCCCTTTACAACATATAAAATCCAAATTTTAATGAAATACAAAGGTTTTGGCTGTCGGGTGGGTTATATATATGAGGCTGGTACCCGTCTGCGGGGCCTTTGGATGTATGGAGAGCAAAGGCCCAGGGCTTATATGTATAAGGGCCAATCGCATCGGAAGGAAAGGTCGGGATTTTCAATCTACCCATTTTCATTAAAAAAAACATTGTTCTGGCGAGTTTAGACCAAAACTTAGGAAAAGTGGGTTTATGAATTTACAAAGGGAAATAATGCAACGGATATGGGTTTATACAATTTTTAGCGCCCGATTGCGGGCCCAGGGTTCAGCGAATGAGACAAGGGGATCGGGAGCTTACAACTAGAGGCTAATCGCATCAGAAGTTTTGTAAAGGCCCAAGACTTGTGTTCATCGTTTGTTGCCGATGCGATAAGTGACGAGAGAGTTTAGCGCTTGGTTTTAGTGCTAGGGAACATGTGGGGAAGTGGTTTAGGCTTAGCCCAAAGGGGCTTTAAGCCTTAATACAAAAAATGTATTTTTTATGATTTTTTCAATGTTTTTTGATGGATTTGGGGGTTTCGGCAAGGCTCAAAAATGAGTTTTAAACCTTGCAAAAGGATTTTCATGAAGGGGAAAGGGGAATAAATGGAAAATAGAGGAATTTGATGGGGTAAAAAAGGGAATAAAATGAAGGTTAGTTTTTGAGTGGAGGAGGGGAAAAATGGAGTCTTGTAGCAGTCTTTTCTCCATGGAAAACAACAGAATTTCGGAGTTTAAAATGGAAATAGCAGCGAAGGTTAAACAAAGGGCATGATGTCTTCATGAGTATTTAAGAGATAACATTTTTAGCAATAAAACTGTTTCTTGAAGGCTCAAAAAATTATTTAGCCACCTTTTGATATAACAAATTTTATAGGTGGCTAACAGTGGCTCCACTTGGGGATGGTGCCTTTTTGAAGGCATCAAGAACTTCAAACTTGCATTATCTAGGAGGCTGATCAGTGCCTTATCCATTGGGCTGCCTTTCTTCACTTGGGTGATATTCTTTTACTCTAAAAAATGTTAGCAACCATGAAAAACAATGGATTTTCATCAACACAAGCTTTCTACCTACCCAATCCTACTGATCTAACATTTTTTCTTCTTTAGAGTGCACTTGGATTGGCAAAATCTTTTACAAAATTTTATTCTTTTGAAAGCATAAAACTAATGTAATTCTACTTCTTGTTTCTACATGAACCCAGATTAAACAGTTGAGTTCATATGCTTCTCTACCTAATCTACTAATCTGTTAGGATTAAACAGTCTAACAGATTTTTATTCACTAATTTCTAAAACAGAAATTTAAAAGCATACAAGTTAGGATTGAACAGTCTAACTTGTTGCTGTTCTATGGAATAAAAAACAAGCTGCACATTGATATTATTTTACAGAAATTTAAATAAAAAATGGAAGGCTTAAGATCTGAAATTTCAAATCACTTCCCTCATATTTTTTAGCTCTGTTTTTTCTTCTTTTTGAGCTGTTCTTTGCTTGTTTTCTAGTTCAGATTTTGAGCTGATTAGAACCAGTTTTACCTCTTTTTTGACTCAGAAATTGAAACAAATTTGAGTCATTCTTGCTTTGGACACTTAGGTTCAGATTTTGAGCATGGTTGAACCTTTAATTTCTAGCCTAATCTACCTACTGATAAGCCAAGATTAAACTGTTTGGAAAATCGAATTAACTATCCTATCAACAGTAAATTTAAAACTAATTAGTCAAGATTAGGCTGTATGACTAATTAGAGGTGTGTTTTTCAGGAGTGGCGTTTAAGCTTGCACATTTTTAGATTTGTTTCTCTTTTTATTAGTATGGGGCTGTACCTTTATTGTTTTTACAACCTGCCCTCTTTTCTTTCTTTCACTGTTTTTGTATTTTTGTTTTTTCTAACTTTGAATGCAATGATGGGTGAAATAGTTATAATGAGAAAAAAGATAAAAAGGCTTTCAGAACATGACATGGATCAAGAGAAGTAATGATTAAGCATCCTGTCATTGACAGGACCCCCAAACAGCTCTGCTCCATTCAACTCCTACAAAAAATAAGCATTATTACCAGCAGCAGAATGAATGAGATAAGGGCCAAGCCATAAGTTGTCAAATTTCCCATGCTTGCCCTTATCTTCTCTCCTTGGGTCCCACTTTAAAATTTTGTCCCCAAAATTGAAATTGCTGGCCTTTGTTCTTCTATCAAAAAGCTTTTTGATGCTATCCCGCTTTTTCAATGCTTTGTTGTAAACCTCCTCTTTGGTTTGTTGAAGGTGAATGGTCTGATTTACCCTTCTGATCATGTCATTATCTTTAGTTTGAAACTCTCGAATCAAATTCATAATTGGTACATCAAGGCTGGTAGGAAAAATTGCATCAGTACCATACACAAGATGGTAGGGTGACATACCAATAGATTTCTTCAATGTCAATCTGTCAGCCCAAAGTGCATGAACAAGCTTTGTGTGCCAAGAATTCTTGTTGTCCTCCAACAGCTTCTTGATTATGTTCACCAAACTCTTATTTGAGGATTTTGCAAGTCCATTACCTTGAGGGTAATAGGCAGTGGAATGACCCAATGTTATCTAATATTTTTGACAGAATTCAACCATATTATTAGATCCAAATGCTGCTGCATTATCAATGATGATCTTGGTACGACAACCAAATCTAGAGAGAATATTAGTCTCCATAAATTTTATAATAACAGAATCATTGGCCTTCCTACAAGGGATGGCTTCTATCCATTTTCTGAAGTAATCTATGGAAGTGAGAATCCATCTATGCTGGGCAGAGGATGGTGGATGGATTTCTCCTATGAAGTCAAGTCCCCACTATTGAAATGGAGCTTCAACAGTGATTGGATGCAGAGGTAGGGGTAGAAGCTTCCTTTTTCCTTCAAAAAGTTGGCATTTATGATAGGCAATGATCATCTTGTGTACCTCAAGAAAGAGAGTAGGCCAATAGTAACCAACCCTTAAGATTTTGTTGGCTGTTGTCTTCCAGTATAAATGACCTCCACACTCTCCTTCATGGAACTCGTGCTTAACCTTCTCTGCATCATACTCAGGAAAACATTTAAGAAATATACCACTTGAATTTTTCCAATAAAGACATTTATCTATAATGCAATAGTTTACAGCTTTTAACTTCAAAAACCTTGCCTTTGTTTTTGTAAAACCAGGAGGTGTATTCAAATTAAGCAAAACGTAAATAATATTAGCATACCAAGAGGAATTCATAAAATGATCTTCAACAACAAGAGTTGATATTTCCCCTTGTTCATCCAAAGCATTTATCATATTAATATCAAAAACTTCAAAATTTGATTCGGCCATCAATCTAGCTAGACCTTGGCCTTTGATGAGTTTAGTGGGCTTTATCTCTAAATCATATTCAAGAATAATAGCTATCCACTTACCTCTCTTACCATCTGGGTCCTGTCTTAGAACGTCTTTCACAACTGAATTTGGGACAAAGGCAATGATGTGTGAGTGCAAGATGTATACTCTGAAGTCTTTTAAAGCCTTAACCAAAGCAAAGGCTTGCTTTTCCATAATGTTATAATTCAAAGGGGCATCCCTCAAAGCCTTGTTAAATAATGCAATAGGTTGCTCTTGTCCTTGTGGATTTTTCTGTAAAAGGACCGCAACTATTGTATGTTCTGATGTGAATGAAAAAATATAAAAATCTTTTGAAAAATCAGGACTTATTAGAACTGGTGTTTTGGTGAACGCTTGTTTCACCAGCTCAAAGGAATTCTTTGCTTCCAAGGTCCATTTTACCTCTTTCTCCTTCTTTAGCATGTTTGTAATATTTCTAAGGAGCTCAGCCAAGTTGGGGATGAACCTTCTCAAGAAATTAATCTTTCCAATGAAAGGTTGAAACTCCTTGATGTTTCAAGGATGAGAGATATGCAATATGGACTCAATCCTCTTTGGATCTATCTTAATACCCTCTTCTAAAATAATGTGCCCAAGAATTTTACCTTCTTGGAGACCGAAAAGTGTCTTCTTAGGGTTTAAAGGGGCCAGATCCTTGGGCAAACTCTGATCTTTAGATTGCAGGGTTTCTAAATCCTTTGTTTCCAATGCCGCAATCATTTCTGTTGTGTTTTCAAGTTTGCTAGACAGTAGATTAAAATTAGAAAGCTCAGGAGACTTTTCTTCTTCACCAAGAAAATTTTCTTCACTATTGCAGTTTGTTTCATAATCTGAATCCGAACTGTGTAGTTCAAATTCATTTCTGAATTGCATGAAGTCTTCTATTTGTTTGTCTCCTTCAAACACTTGCCAATATTTTTCGTTATCAAGAATGGCTGGTCTGAATTTAATCTGAGTTGTGCATTATTTGGTTTTGTATGGCGTTAAGCATGTTCTAGCCATGAAAGCTAAGCTGTGGGCCGTGATATTTCCTTTTCTTGGGACAAAAATTAACTGGGACTCCTCAAAAGTTTTCAAAATGTCCACGACATCATTTTGATAGGCCCTAAGTCTGGGGTGATAAGCATTGTATTCCCCGTTGACTTGCCTAATGATTATTTCTGAATCCCCATGGACTTTAATTCTTTTGGCTCCTAACGTTTTCAACAAATGTAAGCCTAAAAGCAGGGATTCATATCCCGCTATATTATTCAAGCACTGGAAGTTTAGCCTACAAGAAAGGCTCTCTGTGTGGTTGTTCTCAGTGTTGCATATCCAGACACCTGCACCAGTGTTAGTTCTAGTGCACGACCCGTCAAAGTTCATACTCCACAGAGGACTAGTTTCGGTTTCATCTTGGTTACCGTCCTCTTCAACTATCGTGCTTTCAGATTGTTGTGGAATATCAGCACTTAGTTGAATTTTTTTTAACTTGTCAGGTTTTTCACTTCGTTGAGGGTTACTTTCTTGACTGTCAAGGTTTAAAAGCAAAGGACGCATGACTTGTAGCTCAAGACCTGGGTTTAGTTTGCTAAAGTTTAAAGGTTCAACAAATTGTTTTGACACTTCTGTGGTGTTTGCCTCTTCCTCTCTATTGGCCATTAATTTTGATAAAGTCACTTGTTCATCCAATATTTCATCATTAAACAAGATAAATGAATCGAGACCTGTATTTACAGAATACAGAGGAGATTTTTGCGGTCTATCTTGACTAGTCACCATGTACTGCATATGGGACTCCCTGTAAAGTCTTCTGGTCTGATTGAAAACAGGGATGGTCGCATAGGTCATGTCCATCTGCATAGTCCCTTGCAACTTAGCCCCCCAAGATCGTGATAACAACATTCCATACTTTGGGGGAACATCAGCCACAACAATGTCCATTACTAAAAATCTGGCTGGGATCTGGGCTAAGTTAAAACAGAGGTATTTTATTAATCCTAAACATTTCACTCTGCTTGAGTCAAAGGAGTACAGGTCTTTATAAGGTCTGGTGATTTCTAGACCTAGGCTCTCCATTCCAGCTTTGGGCATTAAATTGTGAGAGGCCCCGGAATCGTGCATAGCGTTATGCAAAATCTTGTCATGAACGTTTAAACTTACATAAAAGGGAGGAACAAGTCCCTCTTGATATCTACCTTCAATATTTGGACCAAAAATAAGCTCTGGTTGGTCATCGTTAAGATTGACTGTATCATTATTCTCTTCTATGTTAAAAGCCTTCAAAATTTGAGACCTATATACATTCTAGGTAGCTAACTCAGTCAAGGGAACATAGATTTTAATTTTGGAAATTTCCTGCTCCAAGCTAAAAGGAATTTGATTCTTTGAAGTACTTGTCTCAGCCTTATTAGCTGCCATTCTATCATCAACTTCAGTTTGCTGATTTGTTCTATTTACATTTGACAAAATTGTTTTCACAGGCGTACCAACTGAGGTGTTGGCACTACTAAGGTCTGAACCTTGTTTTTGATTGTTTTGAGTGCCTTTCTCTTTACCTTTATCAGAATTTCCAGTCACTGTTTTGTCTTTCTGTCTTACAATTTTGGGTTTACTTACAGTGCTGTTTTGTGAAGATTTGTCAGAGGTTTTGTTTTTGGGAGCTTCTTGATTGGTTTTACTTCTAAGGTCATATTCTTTTTGAGACTCTATGATAACATTTTTCATGTCTTGATAATAACTTTCATCATCATCTCTTTTGTCATCATAAGGTGTGTATAGACCTTGTTTTCTATCATAATGAACCTCAAAGTCATCATTATCTACTTCCAGCATGTTGATATCATCTTCCTCTGTTTGTTCATCTATTTATTCAACCTCACTTACATAATTTTGATGAGAGGGAGGAGTGATTTGTTTATCATCTTCCCTAGATCTGTTTTGGGGTTAATTTCTTCTAAAATTCCGATTCTGGTTTTGATTTCTGTTTTGAGGAGCAGTTTGGTTTTGAATTGCTTGTGCTCTCTCAAGGATGATCATTTTATTCATCAACTCCTCCATCATTCTTTCCATCTTAGAGCTGGAAGTAGAAGGTGTGGATTTCTCTCTAAAGGACACTCTCTTCTCATTCTTCATTCTTGATCTTTTCTCCATTAAGTTAACTTCCACAGCAAGAGCCCCTTTTTGCATATCTTCAAGGGTTAGAGGATCTCTTTCTCTCAGCTGATAGGCCATCTCAGGGTCAAACCCTTCGGGAAACTTGTTTAACGCTGAACCTTGTGGAGGTTTTAGATCTGGAGGAAGTGCATTATATAAACTGTTAAATATGGTACAATAAGCTTGTACACTTTCCCCAGTGTTTCTGTGGAGGTTCTTGTAATTAGAAAGTATTTGGAGAGGATTCTTCTTCACTTCCCATTTGTTTAAGAATGTCTGATGGAAGGCTTGGAGATCATTGATACTATGGGGGGCTAAGCCTTTGAACCATTTTCTTACTTCTTCCCCCAGACTCTGAGCAAATAGTCTTAGTTTGAGAAATTCATCATCAATTTAATTTCTGTAAAAGTAGTCATTCATCTTATCCACATGCTGTGATGCAGTAGTAGCATTACTAGCATCATATGATGGTATTTTGGACTGATAGTCCTGTGGAAGATTGACTAATGGTACAGGAAGGACTAAGGGAGCATACCATGCTTCCACGATATATGGTGGAGGTGGATTCACAAGAGGTGGATTAACAAGAGAAAAAGTGGGCCGAAGTGGAGTGGTTGAACAATGGATGTAGGGTGAACAGATGTGGATGGACCAGGAATATATTGTTGAGCTGATCTTGGATGAGAGACACCTAAATTGTGAAGGAAATGTAAATCAGGCGGTGTTGTTTCTCTACTACCAGGATGTTCACTTGTTTCTGGTGATGAAAATGAAGACTCAAAGTCTATCTGAATTATATCATCAAGTGACCTAGTTCTAAATGGATTTACTAAGTCAACCTGTGATTGTTGTAGGGATGAAAGATTTTTAGGAACTGAAATAGCTCTCAAGGGTGATTTGAAAACAGTTTAAAATTCAATCTTAGGAGACTTCCTAAGTAGACTTTTAGGTTTATCAACTATCTCAGGTGGGTCAGGGTCAGGGTAAGCTCTAGTATGGATCTTTCTGGGAGCCAATATGTTGTATTTCTCGGACCTAACTAAACAAGAAAATTTCAACCAAATATGATAGTCTTTAAGAGGTTAACTAATCTGTTTTACACAAATTTTAATCCTACAGTCCTCTAACTGAGTTTAAATGATGTTACAATGATTGTGGGTCTTCCCAGTGGAGTCTTAAGGTATTTTTAGGATTGTGGAGTCGCCAAGTGGAAGTTTTTAGCTCTTTTGGAGGTAAAAGGTTTTATGGTCCACCACCATGTTTATTAAATACCAATCTGAAATATTTTTGGGTTTTCTAAGCTATTTTTCAATCCTATTGGTTCTTAAGAGTGTCCTAAATCTGTTTCAAAATTTAGCTATGGTAATGAGACAAAGACAGTCTGCTCTTATGGCTAAGCTAGCTGATCTTTCAAGGTTATATAAACTCTTATGAGAATCCTAGGGTTTCCCTAGTTTTTCAGTGATTCAAACAAGTTTTACCATGGTTACCATTACTTGGTAGTGCTTGAAAAGGGCTGCTTGTACTCACAAGTTTTTATGAAGTGTTTAAGGGAACCTAAGATGAAAATTCAACTCAAGGTCCCCAGTGGAGTCACCAGAGATGTTAGCTCCCTGTAATTTGCAAGATTGGCAAAGTCAAACTGCAGGGAGAAACACTATTTCAACCACTTTGGGATTCTAGGATCTAGCCCTCCTGAATCCAGAGAGGGATCTCTCCAATAAGTGCAAAGATGGATTTATCTTTAAAAGCTTTTGGGTAATGATATTAGGCTAGTTATGAAGTCCGAGGTTTTTTTTTTTGTTTTGGATGGTTGAGCATGATTATTATTTGAGTGGAAAGTTCTAAATGGAAAGATTTTCAAAGGCATGAAGTTGCAAGCAATCAGAACAAGCTTTGGCTAAAAAGATAGATATAACACTGGTTTTTATTCCATTGGGCTATGGAGTCATAACAGGGCTTTAATTGAGCAACAACATCAAGAGTGATCCAAGGGGCAAGTCATCTATATCATAAGATCATTTGAGATAAAAATATGGAATGGAAACAATAAATTGTTGGAGGGGTGGAAACTGATAATAATTTCAACAAGGATTTATAGTCAGTCCAAACAAGAAAAGCCTCTTAAGTAATTGTTTAAAACCAACCAAGGACAAGGCTAACCATATACATCTTGGGAAAGTTTGTATTAAAGAAAATCAATTGAAAAACAATCCATTAAACCTCATAATTACCTTCAGAAAGTATGAAAACACATAAGAGAAACAAAGTGCAACTTAAGATCAGATAAGGTAATTTGAAACCTAGTTTGCTTTCAGCAAACACTTAGGGAAATTTCAGAATTACCTTTGAAGAAAGAACTAGGAGACAGGGCAAACCATAAACTTTCCTAGTATAACTCTAATAAGAAAATAATGAAAATAACATTCAAGAATAATGTTTAAAGCAAATAGTAGGATGAGGGAATGCCAACATTCCTAACTATTTAAAATGTATTGAATCATTCTTAAATAAACAAATCGAAGGAAAACATATAGATAAATCTTATCAGTCAGAGAAGGGTACTGTAAACAGTAGGTCCTAACTCTATGCTTGTTGTTCTTTATCAGAGAATAAATGGACAATATGGCATACACAAAAGAAAAACAATTACAAAGAAATGAGCACTTCACCAGTGATATAGAACAGGATCCCAAGAAACAGATTGTTATTGATGTCAAACCAGTTACAATCTTCAGTTCCAATGTTTCAGTTCAGCAATCATCTTCACTTCTCAGCCTAACGATTCTGTCACAAACAGAGCTTCAAGAGCCTTTGAAGACTATTTACAAGTAGAAGTTTTGAGCACAAGTATATTTCAAAGTTCTGCAACCAACTTTGTTTCATCTCCTACAGAAGTATTTATAGAATAAATGAGGAGGTGGGACCTAAAAAAAGATCTTCAAGGTTCAATTAATACAGATTTAAGACTTCTCGGCCTTTGAGGGGCTCGATGGAGAAGTTTACAGATGTTTTGTTTGTATTAATTGTTTTACATTTAAGAATTAAGCTTGGTGGGAGCTCTTTTTGACTTTAAGGCTCTGTTTCATGAAATAATAACTCTGTTGATATTTTTTTCATTAAGTTCCTTTGGCAGAATTAACTATTCGGCTGCGCTGAGGCACATATATTCTTTTCTGATCATAATTCGGCCTCTGTTAAATGCTTTGAGGCTATAGGTGGCATGGGTAGCTGAGAGGAATCAATTAGCCTCTGATGTGGCAGTGGAGGATATTTCTGGCTAATAAATATTTTTGATATGTCTTTAATTGTGTTTTAATTCGGAGGATTAGGTTTTTGATTTTCGATCTTGGCCATAATCCTCCAAAACTGTGAAAACAGTCTTCAATTCTTCATTTCTGGCTTGTTTTAGTCTTCAACACTGATACTCTTCATTTAATTTAATTCTCTGTGTCTTGTTGATGTGCAGGTAAACGGGAAAGGTGGTTTTGGCTTGAAAAACCAGTGGCATCATGCAGCAAAATAGGAGAAAAGTGGTTTTGCCTTTTTGAACGCGATATGTGTCAGAGGCCGCCACGAGTATTTTTAATACCGCCTATATCGCGTGATTTTCAGGAATTAACATTCACGCTTAAATTTACGTGAAAATGCGCGTCAACCGTTAGATCTACGGCCTCAGATCGGACGGTGGGGAGTGAGCGCGATATAGACAAGACGCGTGGGTGAAAATAGGTGAAGCGGTTTTATTAAGGGCCGTCGGATCAAGGACTGGACGGCTGAGATCAAATTCGGAGGGAGGCAGGACCCACAGGGGTCAAGCTCATCAGGGTTAATATGAGCCGTTGGATGAGTGAAATGGATGGCTCAGATTGTATCTGGGGACAAATGGAAATATAAACAAAGCAGAGGAAGGGTGAATAAGGGCCGTTGATCTTTAGAGATCAATGACCGGGATTTGGCCAAAAACATTATGAAGCGAGGCGCATAAATTTTAACCAAAGTCGGGAGATGCAACCTGGACCATCCAATCTAGACACGTGGACGACCCAGATGCAATCAAAGCATGTGATTGGAGGGGGGGAGAACTTGAATGGCGCCGATGCGATTTAGCATTGGCCGTTGATCTGAGGATCAGATCGAAAGTGGGGACTGAATCGAAGGAGCGACCAATCGGGGGTGGCATAAAATATTAACGCGCCCAATGAGGATTTCCCGATGCGATATAGCGCTGGCCACCAGATTGGCCCAAGATTAACGACGGAGAAATGCTCCAACCAATAAACAAGTGGGACCCCTTTACAACATATAAAAACCAAATTTTAATGAAATACAAAGGTTTTGGCTGTCGGGTGGGTTATATATATGAGGCTGGCGCCCGTCTGCGGGGCCTTTGGATGTATGGAGAGCAAAGGCCCAGGGCTTATATGTTTAATGTCCAATCGCATCCGAAGGAAAGGTCGGGGTTTTCAATCTACCCATTTTCATTAAAAAAAAACATTATTCTGGTGGGTTTAGACCAAAACTTAGGAAAAGTGGGTTTATGAATTCACAAAGGGAAATAATGCATCAGAGATGGGTTTATACAATGTTTAGCACTCGATTGCGGGCCCAAGGTTCAACGAATGAGACAAGGGGATCGGGAGCTTACAACCAAAGTCTAATCACATCGGAAGTTTTGTAAAGGCCCGAGACTTGTGCTCATCATTTGTTGCCGATGCAATAAGCGCCGAAAGAGTTTAGTGCTTGGTTTTAGCACTAGGGCACATGTCGGGAAGTGGTTTAGGCTTAGCCAAAAGGGGCTTTAAGCCTTAATACAAAAAAATGTATTTTTTATGATTTTTTCAATGTTTTTTGATGGATTTGGGGGTTTTGGCAAGGCTCAAAAATGAGTTTTAAAACTTGCAAAAGGATTTTCATGAAGGGGAAAGGGGAATAAATGGAAAATAGAGGAATTTTATGGGGGAAGAAAGGGAATAAAATGAAGGTTAGTTTTTGAGTGGAGGAGGGGAAAAATGGAGTCTTGCAGCAGTCTTTTCTCCATGGAAAACAGTAGAATTTCAGAGTTTAAAATGGAAACAGCTGTGAAGGTTAAACAAAGGGCATGATGTCTTCATGAGTCTTTAAGATATAACATTTTTAGCAATAAAACTGTTTCTTGGAGGCTCAAAAAATGATTTGGCGACCTTTTGATATAAATTTTTTTATAGGTGACTAACACCTTTCATTGTCCAAAATCACTGCACCTGGTGTGTTGTTGATATTCTTGATGTACTCACTGGAATAATAGAAAGAATCATAGGATATGTACCCCTCTGCCATAAACCCCTCGGGTTTTGCCCTTTGTCGAACAAAAAATTTCAATTTCTTCATGTTCCTCTCTAAGAAGAACATCCAACGACAAGAAACCACCCCAACTAATTAAACCTCATCTAATAGGTGGATTAGAATATGAACCTGCAAGTCCATGAAACTCGTCGGCAGTTCCTTCCCAAACATACAAAAAATCTCAACTATCTCTTGACGCCACCGTGGAATGTTAGCCGCATGAATCTCCTTTGTCTTGATCAAACGTACAAATGTATATAATTTAGATATGGCACATCCTAGGTCTTGGGGGAAGTCATGTTTCACACACCCACGAACAAACATAGGATAATGACACTGCAAATTTATAAACACATGAATACAAAATTAGTTATGTTTTATGATCCCATGGGATAAAAATTATTAATATAACAAATAATAAAATCATGCTTTTGACAATATATGTACTCTTAGAAGGTTCAAATGGTCATGCGATTTCAACCTAAAAAAATGGTCTTCCACGGTGAAGCAATGTCGTAGAGAAGACCCATATGAAGATGGCACCCTCACACCCATTACAACTTCCTTTTCCAAAGAAAGATAATATATTTTTTAAATCCATGGGACATCACCCTCTTTGAAATACCAATTATAGGGATCAACCTCTCCTGTAATTTTTAATTTTATTGGCCCATGTTTCTTTTTAGTTTTTGAAGTAATAAGATCTTTCCTAATAACCAATATGCCACTCTTTTTCGATGATATGTGCCTCCATCAAGAATATGAAACATTTTTAAATATATCCATGGGATCTAGTAAGTGGGTAATCTTAAGATGCTCCCAATATGGAAGGTTATAAAAGATAGATTTCATTTTCATCCCAATGGGAAATTTCTCAACATAGGTTTCGAATAATTCTGGATCATTGAACATAGGCTCCCCATTTGAATCGAACATTTTATGAAATCCTCCTCCTCTATCTCATATTATCTAAGCCATTCCGTTGGTGTCGTTATTGCAAGCCTTTGTGCTCTCTCTTGTTTACCATTGAAAGCGAATGTTTCTCTTTTGTAAGGGTGTTTTTTTGGGAGGAAAACCATGGAGGAGTCATACACTGGCTTTCGTAGGTCGTTGGACCATCTAGCTTTTAGAGAAGGTCCACAAAATTTACATCCATAGTACCATATTTTTACAAGACCTGCCAAATTATTGTATGAAATATGCATGGCACGTTAAATAATATCATGAAGATCATAACAATTACAATGAATTAAATATGCAAAAGAATATTGTTACGTATATAAACAAATAAATAAACATGAAATTTACCAGAGAAAAATCCTAAGCCTAGATAATCATGTGTGGTGTAAGCACATATGTCATACAACGTAAAAATCCTCTCTATTGCGATGGGTATTGATACATCGTATATATTTATCCCATCCCATATTTCCTTCAATTCAACTACCAATGGTTGTAAGTAGACATCCATATTCTTCACTTGTCTTCTACTATGGACTATGAGAGACAACATAAGATGTTAATTCTTCACGGAAAACCATGGGGGCATATTTTTATTTATCACTACTACAGGCAAAACATAATAGTTGGTGTTCTGGAGGGAATATTGGTCGACGTCATCCATGGCTATGCTGAGTCATAAAGTTCCTAATTCATCCTTGAATTTTTCGGGCCATGCATCCTCTATATGCTTCATGTCTATTGAATCTATTGGGATTCACATAACTCCTAACTCACTTCTGTGTGAGACAAGTCATCCCTGCAACATAGCTAATTCTTTGCGAAGAAAGAGCCTTTGAATCCTCAGGATTAGAGGCATGTGCCTAAATATCTTAAGAGGAGGACCACGTGATTTATGCTTCTTTTTTTATTTATTATACCCATTGTGCCCACATTTCAGACATATCTCTTTGTCTGAATATTCTCCTCTATATAGAATACAATCATTTGGACATGCATGATATGATCTGTACTCAACACCCAACATTTTCAACAAATTCTTTTCCTCTTCGCAGCTACCAGGAAAGACATTATCACTCGGAAGAACCTTATCTTTGAATAACCTATAGTTAGTGGAAAATATTAAATGTACGATGCCAATAATTATTAACGTTCATAAAAATGACCATTTTTAATGTTGATTGTGTGATAATATTTCTCAAAGTATAAGGGAATTGATGGTCAATTACCATAAAATTTCTGAGAAACATGCCTTCGACAAGCCAAAATTTTCTTTCAAGTTGTACAATAACATCGTTGGCCCCAACTGGGTAGAATTTGACTGACTGTAAGGTCCAAAGAGAGGTGTGGTGGAAGAAAATTTAAGGCTTTCGAAAAAGGTATCAACGATATGAGCATCATCCCCTAGCTAATCATCATTTTGGAATGCATCTAACAACATTGTATCCATGGAAGTCGTATCCCTTAAGTAATCATCCATACCAACCTCTATTTGATTGCCTCCATTTCCAGCTTGTGAAGAACTAATATTGTTGTTTTCATTTTTAATTGGTGAATCTGGATGTAGTGGGAAGTGAATAGGTGGTTATTCAACTAGCCTTGGTATCGTTCCTCTTCGATTTTTATCGTAATTCAACATTCTCTCGATTTGACATTGTCGTGGGGTGCAATGGAAGATGGTAGGTAGGTCGCTCATCATCACTAGAATCCTAATAATTTCAAAAAATATATTTGAAGATGATTAGTGCAATATCGATGATATCAATTAGTAATCATGTCAATGCATGATTAATCGGTTTGACGTTGAAATTAATAACTACATTATACCAAACAATTATTACCATCATTGTCCCAAGATTGTGGCTAGAAGATAGCATGTTACAATTCGTAGGGTGAAGCGACTGTCCATTTTCATCTACCAACCGCCCCTTGCGGTATGCTGCTCATGGTAAGAGCTTCTGACGTTTTGAAACTGTTAAATGAATATTTTGTGCATGTGAACTCGATTCTGAATCTACATGAACCTGCAAATTTGTATACATTAATTTTATTCAGCTGGTTGATATGGATAAAAAATAAATTCAATTAGATATTGAAAATATAAATAAAATATGAAGTAATTATGTCTGGAGATGGATAGGGAGAACATTGGGATGGAATTTTAGAAATATTATGGAATGAGCTGGATTTTGAAGAATTGTCCATTTGATATAATTATGATATTTTCTCCCTGCATTTGAGAAAAATCCACAATAAATTTTGGTGTACATATCTAAAATTAATTTCAGTGCGTTTAAAAAGGAGTTATTGTCATCGGTGTTAATGTATTGTTAACCGCACCGACGCAGTTTTATCACTGGACGCATCAGTGCAGTTGGTTAACAAACACACCGAATATCGGGAAAAAAAATGCAATTTTATTTTTTTGAAGTGAAAAAAAAGTGGTAAACTGAAAAATGAGCGGTAAATGATTTTGGGAAATATAATTTCATGAAAATTTGTTTAAATAGTAAAAGATATTCATTATTTCATTATTTTTGCCAAATTTTGCAGGGAGGTATTTGCACGAGAGACATACCTAGAGCAAGAGAGCACTATGGAGCAACATAATACTTTCGAACAACAACACTATTTAGAGAACCAGAATTCGAAAGATCTCTCTATTCACACAAAAACCATGTAGTATAGTAAAAATGTTAAATTTTACTGTAATAATTGTTTTTTGATAGTTTCTGTTAGATTTAATACATGCATAGTAAAAAAATTAAATTTTATTGTGCATTTTACTAATAAAGTCATTTACAATCTCTATTCCTATTTAGATTTAATTAAAATTCAGAAAAAACAAAAGAATCCCATTCTTATGTTAAACCCATTGGGTGAAAATGTGAAGTTGGGAAACACTTTTTGCCCTTTTTTGACGTTGAAAATTGTAATTTTCTATGTTTTTCAACTTCAACTCCACTAAACTCATATTTTTATCGCAAATTATGCTTTGACATAAAAACAAGAATTGTAGAGAATTGTCTTACCTCCATACCGATATTTAAAAAAAAAATATTGACATATAGAGGGGTAAATTTGTTGTTTACTAACTGCATATACTTGAAATTTTCAGGCAAACATAAACCATAAAGTGCCATAAATGGGGTCATTTTTGCTGCAGTATGGAAGGAAGTGTTATACCACCATTCAAAAAGAGGTAACCACTTGACCCATTGTGTTTGTTTATCAGATACAAAACAACGAAGATATCCTTCCAAACATTTATTTACGATCTCAGTTTGACCATCAGATTGAGGATGATAAGATGAGCTATGAGCTAATTGAGTACCCAAACAAGAAAATAACTCGTCCAAAAATTTCCAGTAAAAATGGGATCTCTGTCGCTCACAATAACCCTTGGGCTTCCATGTAGCTTTTGAATTCTATCCATAAATGTAGTAGCAACTGTACTTGCTTTAAATGGATGAGATAATGCACAAAAGTGTGCATACTTGGTAAGTCTATCAACTACCACCATGATGACACTCTTTCCTTCGTACTTAGGTAAACCTGTGATAAAATCCATTGAAATCTCCTCCCAACGTTGAATTGGAATGGATAAAGGTTGTAGAAGTCCTAGGGTCTTAATTATCTCCACTTTATTCTGCTAGCAAACCAAACATTCCGCGAAAAACCTTTGAATATCAGATTTAAGGCCATCCCAAAAAAATTCTTTCTTCACCCTGTGGTAAGTTTTTAAAAATCCTGAGTGTCCTCCTAAAGGAGAAGTGTGCAGTTCCAAAAGAATCTTTTGTTTTAGTTGGGAATTCCTACAAAGATATAAGCGATCTTTGTACCATAAGGAATCATTTTTCCAACTAAATGTATCGTATGTACTAGGATCTTACTGCAACTTTTGAATGAGTGTCCATACGTCTTTGTCCTTCTTCCATTCATCTCTTGCTTCGGTTATCCAATCTGGTTGGATAATAGAAATGGCACAAAGCAATGCTTCCACCTCTTCATTCTTTCTTGAGAGTGCATCTGCAACAACATTAAGCTTTCCTTTTTTGTAGGATTATTCCAAAGTCATAACCCAACATCTTTGTGACCCATTTTTGCTGCTCTTCTGAAGATAGTCTTTGTTCCAAAAAGTGTTTAAGACTATCATGATCAGTTTTTACCTTGAAGTGTCTTCCCATTAGGTAAGTTCGCCATTTCTTTAGTGCATGCATTATTGCTAACATTTCCTTCTCATAAATAGGTTTCTGTAAATACTTTCCTTTGATTGGACGACTTTCAAAAGCAATGGGTCTTCCTTCCCGCATTAAAACTGCACCAATTCCATTTCCTGAGGCATCACATTCCACAATAAAGGTTTTTGTGAAGTCTGGCGTAGCTAAGACCGGTGCTAGGCACATTGCCTCTTTAAGATGTTCAAAGGCCTTAGTTGCTTCAGAAGTCCATGAAAATGCATCTTTCTTCAATAATGTTGTTAGAGGTGCTGTTATTCTCCCATAATTCTTAACAAACTTGCGATAATACCCTGTTAACCTGAGAAATCCTCGCAACTGCTTTATGGTTGTGGGGACTTTCCATTCCTTAATGGTTTTAATTTTGTTAGGGTCTACCTTAACACCCTCGTGAGATACAATATGACCCAAATATTCCACCTCTTGTACTCCAAAGAAACATTTGGATGTTTTTGCATATAATTGTTTCTCCTACAATAGTTTGAGCACCCTGTCAACATGTTCAACATGATCCTTCCAAGACCTGCTGTAGATTAGTATATCATCAAAAAATACTAGCACAAATTTTCTAAGGAAGGGTTTGAAAATGGAATTCATCAACCCTGAAATGTAGAAGGTGCATTGGTAAGGCCAAAAGGCATGACCAAAAATTCATAATGACCCTCATGAGTTTGAAATGCTGTTTTTGGAATATCTTCAGTCTTCATTCTAATTTGATGATATCCTGAACGAAGATCCAACTTGGTGAAATAAATTGCTCCATGTAATTCATCCAATAATTCATCAATCACAGGAATGGGAAATTTGTCTTTAATGGTGAGCTTATTGAGCTCCCTATAATCCCGACACATTCGCCATGATCCATCCTTCTTGTGTACCAATACTACAGGAGCAGAGAAAGAACTTTGAGTAGGTTGAATTATACCCGCCTCTAACATTTCTGCAATCATACGTTCAATTTCGCTCTTTTGGAAGTAAGGATATCTATAAGGCCTGATGTTTGGAGGAACACTTCCCGGAATCAAATGAATAGCATGATCATGATCACGAATAGGTGGGAGTCCTTTGGGAGTTTCAAACACCTTGGAATGATTGTCCAAGACTTGTTGGAGATCTGCAGAAACAGATGATTTTGATGTTGGAACTTCTAGTGAGCATAATTGTGCAATTACGCCTCGTTGTTCTTTCTTTAGAAGCTTTGTCATGCCATTAGAGCTTATTATCCTTCCTGGCTTCCCTTCAATACCCCGTAATTCGACTTCCTTTCCTTCTGAAAAGAATTTCAATAAAAGTTCTTGAAAATTAAAAGCTACCGTCCCCAAAGATTGTAACCATTGTACTCCTAGTACAACATCAGCACCTCCCATAGGAATGGAAAGCATTGGACTAGTCAACACATATTCCCCCATGGTTAGCTCGATGTTATGGCATTTTCCAGAGCAATTTATAGTTCCTCCATTTGCAACCATCACTTGACATTCTGGTGCTGGGTATAGGAAACAATTTAATTCCTTGGCTACCTTACAATGAATAAAATTATGGGTGCTACCTCAATCAATCAACACTATTACCTTTCTCTTCTTGATTTGTCCTTTTATCTTGAGAGTTTGAGGAGTGGTAATTCCTGCCAGTGCATTACACGATATGGTTGGATTCATTTCTTCCTCTTCTGGGGTTGGTTCCCGGTGTATATCCTCTTCTTGTTCATTTTCTTCTTCCTCTTCACAATCTATGTAAAATAATTTCTTCTCAGCACACTTATGACCTTTAGTGTATTTTCTATCACAACCGTAGCAAAGCCCTTTTGCTCTTTTTTCTTCCAATTGTTGTGGTGTCAACCTTGTAGGTTGTGGAAATCTAGGCGTAGCAACACTTCCTTCTTTATAGAATTGAGTGGTAGGCTTCCTTGTCGCCATAATTTTACATTCAACTTTTCTTGCCAACCCGAATGCCTTCTCCAATGAATCAGGTTCCAAAACGCGAACTTCATGTTGGATGTTATCCTTTAAAGTGCCTATGAAGAGATCAATCCTGTGTTCCTCTGGAATATCAGTTACCCTTATATTCAATTTTTGGAAGTCCTCAATATGCTGCCCCACTAAACCCTTTTGTTTGAGATTTATCAATTGGGTAAAGAAGGTGTTGCTCTTTGTATCCTCATAATGTGCTATCATTTCCTCCGTAAAAATTGACCAAGTGACAATTTTTTACGGGAACAAAGCCATCGATACCATACAAATGTATTTTGTTCTAAATGTAAAGTTGCAATGCGTACCTTGTGTGTGTTTTGCACGTTATGGAGATCAAAATATTGCTCCATCTGTAGTATCCATGTTACAGGATCCTTTCCATCAAACTTCCTCATATCCATTTTTGGAATATGGTGGTTCTTCCCACCAAAATTCGAGTTTATGAAATCATGATTAACATTTATTTTGTTCTCATCATGAGGTTCTTCTTCTATATTTCCGCCATTAGGAATCATTTCTGGTTTTAAGCTTGTCATCAAGCCTTCCATGCATGCTTTTAGATCATTCTTCATGTTTTCTATGTTGTCTTTTATGTCATCCATCTTAGCTTCCAGGCCCACTTCCATGCCATCCATCTTAGCTTGCACACCATCCATTTTAGCTTCCACGCCTTTCTTCAAACCTTCCATCTTTACTTCCACGCCATCCATCTTAGCTTCCATGCCTTTCTTCAAACCATCCATCTTCACTTCCACACCTTTCTTCAAAACTTCAATTTCATTTTTTGCTGCTCTTTGCGAGAGTGAAATTTGTTGCACTTGTTCTTGTAATTTTGATAGATCATGTTGCAATTCTTCATCTTCATGAGTCATGGTAGAGCCTTCTGAAGGCTTGATGGGTGTTGAATTCCTTTTAGGGGCCATTTTAGAATCCAATATTGATATCTATTCTACAAGATGCCCTTGGAATCAATTCAACTTGATTCTTCAAACAAGACTTATGCAATTCGGAAAAAAAAATACACACCTTTTACTAGCTTTTAGGAGCTCGATATTGAAATTGAATTATCTCTATAGTTGAAAATCTTCGATATCTGAAACTCAGCCCTGTAGTAGATCTCCGAAGCTTCTTTCAAATGCCACAGGTCTGACCTAATTTGGATTCTCCAAGACAAAGTTGTGTCCAATCTCCCACAATGACCTAATTCTGGACTGGTTTAGTAGAGCGAACTTGTACGACTTGCCACGTGTCACTGTTTTGTCCTTTGTCTCTGAAATTGATAGCCAAAAAACTTCAGTCTGTGTACTTGCGACCACTTTTTACGGCACTTCAATCCAATGCCCAGAGAGAGTTATTGAAGTTTTCCCACGATCACCTCTTTGAGATGAAATTCAGGAGCCTGAAAAAGCACTACCTTCCACAGATCATATCTCCAAAAATATTGCGAACCAAGCTCTGAAATTTTTTGACGAATTTCCTCAGGATTTCAGCTTTGCACCATATGAATTTCAGACTCTGAACCTTCGTAAAAAAAACTTTATAGCGCAAATGCCACGATGACCTGTTTATGAGCCTGAAAAGATACCTAACTTCCACAGATGATATCTCCTCAAATATTGCGAACCAAGATCTGAAATTTTTATACAACCTTCCTCAAGATTTCAGCTTCGCACCCTAGAAATTTCAGCTTCTGAAGCTTCGTAGAAAAAAAGTTATAGCGAAAATGCCACGATGACCTGTTTGGAGCAGCGAAACCCTAGAATCCCAAAGCTCCGATACCAAATGTTGTGTAACCAGCTTCAAAAATAGAAGAAAAGAGATATAAACGCCTTAGAAATAAGCCACTTCGAGGGGGCAACCTCCAATACATTACATAAATGCACAATTCTTGGATGATATAAATGAACAAACCCTCCTTCTATATATAGGAGTCCATGGGGCCACAATATAATCCTAATGGGGCCACAATGTAATCCTAGCCGACCTAACAATAATAATGTAAGGGCACAATAATAACAATATGGGGGTTACAGGGGTACAATAATAACAATAAGGGGGGCTACACTAACATAATAAGGGGCTACACTATTAATATAGGGGCTTAACAAACAAGTTGGATTTTGAAGAATTTTCCATTTGATATAATTATGATATTTTATCCCTGCATTTGAGGAAAATCAACAATAAATTTTGGTGTCCATACCTAAAAGTAATTTCGGTACCTTAAAAAAGGAGTTATTGTTATCAATGCTAATGTATTATTAACCGCACCATTGTGGATTTACTACCGGATGCACCGGTGCTGTTAGTTAACAAACACACTGAATATCGGGAAAACAAAACTCAACTTTATTTTTTTGAAGTGAAAAAAATGCGGGAAACTGAAAAATGAGCGGCAAATGATTTTCGGAAATATAATTTCATAGAAAGTTCTTTAAATAGTAAATCTATTCATTATTTCATTATCGTTGCAAAATTTTTCAGGGAGAGATTTGCATGAGAGACATACCTAGAGCAAGAGAGCATTGTGGAGCAGCAAAATACTTTCGAACAACAATGCTATTCAGAGAATCACAATTTGAAACATCTGGTGATTCACATAAAAACCCTGTAGTATAGTAAAAATGTTAAATTTTACTGTAATAATTGTTTTTTTACATTTTCTATTAGATTCAATACATGCATAGTAAAATATTTAAATTTTACCATGAATTTTACTAATAAAATAATTTACAATCTCTATTCCTATTTAGGTTTAATTAAAATTCAGGAAAAAAACAAAAAAATCAATTCTTACGTTAAACCCTTGCTTTTTCTTATTTATGTGATTGCAAAAATTCACAATTAGGGCTTTTCATTTTAGATTTATAGGGTTTGTATTACTATATATATAGGTGTCTAACATCTAAAAACGACTTTTGTTAATCGGTGCGCCCTGTTTAATATCACACGTCGGTGCACGATTTTAGTATAATGCACCGAGCACGTATTGAAAAAAAGCATTGTTTGATAAAAACAAATTTTCATTCATTTATGTTTATGTTAATCGGTGCTCCCATATTAATATAACACATTGAGTCTCCTATTGACAAAGATCACCATACTATGTTGCTACTGTAGTGGCAGAGTGTTTAAGTGGTGAAATTTGCACTGGTGCGGTTAAAAATATAAACACACCAGATGTTTAATTTATAGACACACTGTTTTCTTGATTTTTTTTTTTACCTGAAAAGTATGTAAATGGTATAGGTTTTATATTTATAAAAAAATGTCTGACAATAGTTCAAGTAACAAAAATACTGATAGCACATCCAGAAAAGAAAAAAAAGGCAATTTCTTTGTAAATTATTTACAAAAATTATTATTTTTGAACTATATGTAAGTTTAACTAATATGTATTGTTTAGTGTGTATCATGCAAAGCCACAAAATGGCGAAGCTCTATAAGATTATTTTTGATCTAAGACCAAAAGAGAGTAAAATATTGATGGAAAAATTACAGAAGGATGAATCAGGTGAATGAAAAAATACCATCGATCCAATATGAGTTTCTTTTTTGAATTTTCATTAATAATATACTTTAAAATATTAGATAACATGTTTCAAACAATTTGTTAATTCATATATGTTTAATGTTCTACAGGGACCAACCTAGAAGGAAAGGACTATATTTTTTTGTAAAGTGGCAGTCTATTCATCTACTAATGGTACAAAAAATACAAAGTTATATTATAGTCAGGCAGGGAGGTGGTGGGCTGCCCAACAGAGGGAAACCAACCCTA